>JACEGR010012921.1:0-10403 GCA_014170235.1 Listronotus bonariensis | reverse complement strand
TAAAAAAGTTTTTTAGGTGTATTTATGTAGGTACATATGTAACCAAAACAAAATGTTAAATCTTTTAATGTACTGACCTTAAGATCTTCTGTTGCTTCTTCTTCTTCCTCCGGAAGTTCAATTCTAGGTTTTAGATCCAATAATTTCATTTTAACTTCTTCCATCTCATCTTTTTCTTGAATATTATTACTTTTTTGTTCCTTACTAGAATATTCTAAATCGTATTTTTTAGGTTGATTCTGTTCTGGAACTACTTCTTGCTTTAAATCATGCAAAACATTGGTGGTTTTTTCAACAATAGCTTCTGTATCCTCCAATTCCATTTTGGAGTCATCAGGCGATAACAAATCAGCATTCCATTCCTCATCCGCTCTCTTATCTGTTGACCCTTTGGAACTATTAAGAGTTCCTTCTGGTGATATTATTCTGTTTAGTTCATCACAACTTTCTGAGTCAGCCGAAGAAAGAACTTCTTTTCAAAGGTATCATTATCTAAATCTTCTTTGTCTTTTGTATCCATTTCGAATTTTAATTTTAGCGAGGATACATATTTCTTAGAAGGAAAATCTTGATTTATTAAAGTAGGACTAGCTATTGCTCTGTGAACTGGAGATTTTAAATTTACAGATGGCTTAATATCTAGGTTTAATGAATCCTTACTGCTCTCATGTTTTTCTTTATCAATTAATTCTGGACTGTGGACCGAAGACGTTAAATCTCCGGATGGTTTAATATTTAGGTTTTGCAAAGCAGTTAAATCTTCACTGCCGTCATGTTCTTTTCCATAAATTTAGGAGATGAAGGGTGATCTATAATGGAGCTTTTTATTGGGGACTTGATCACATCTTCTAAAATAGGATCTGTTGTACTGGAAGAATATATTGAACTTATAGTTACTATTTCTGGAGATTTTTGACCATCTGAAACAAAAAAAATCTTTGATTGTCAGGGTATTTAATTGATTCGTAAAATGAACAAATTTAGTCTGACTATAGAAAAACTTTCTGCCGCAAGCAAATTTTAAATCGTAAACTCAACTTTCGTAATTCAGTTTTGTGGTGCCTAAGGCTGAAGCTGGTCATACCTGTGAACATAGAATTAATGAATAACTATAAAGACTATATTCAGTATTTATCTCTTAAGTACTAATAGGTTATATGATAATTAACTTTAAATTGCAAACTAGAATATTTTCGGAACTTAATACAGCGTGCCTACGTAAGTTGGCGTCATATGAAAAACTTTTTATTGTTGATTTTCCAAAAAAAATATTATTTACAAAAAGTTCTTCGTGGTCCAAAACCTAAAAAGCAACCATCAGATATCAAATTGTATCAGTCATCTAGCAGCCTCAGCAAAAATATAATTTTTGCTGAGGAGTAAAGTACCTCAATTATTGCTAATATTAAAAATTATTATAACATATATTTAGAATTAAAAATTACTTTTAAAATTGTAGTTTTTTTATTTACAAAAAAATATTTTTTATTTTTTTCTTCGATAATGGTGAAAATTTAGGTTTGTACATTAGTTCACTATATTTCATATTTATAAATGTCATAGGA
The DNA here is from genome assembly GCA_014170235.1 of Listronotus bonariensis. NCBI lineage: Eukaryota > Metazoa > Arthropoda > Insecta > Coleoptera > Curculionidae > Listronotus > Listronotus bonariensis. The sequence continues at coordinate 8,838 of JACEGR010012921.1, read as the reverse complement.
CAGTTTCAAATAAACTTTTTAAATTTATTATTACCAAAACAAGTAGAATGTACAATGCACTAATGTAGAAACCTAGAGTTTCAAGAAGTATTTTTTAATTCTTAACATCTTTTTTTATATAACAATTTGCTATATTAGCAAAAATACAGGTATTTTACTCCTGAGCAAAAATTATATTTTTGACCAAACCTCGTACATGACTGACACAATTTGATATCTGATGATTGCATTTTAGGTTTTGAACCATGCAGAACTTTTAATAAAGAATAACTTTGTTTCGTAAAATTAATAATAAAAAAGTTTCCCATATGACGCCAACTTACGCAGACACACTGTATATTTTTAAGCAGCATTATGTATAGCCATTATCTATGGGTGTATCGCTAAATAGTAGACATAGTAATATGTCGTCTTTTATACCGAAAATTATTAATATTATTTTTTATTAGGGTAGGAATTATATAATTTTTTTATCTTTTAAAAAATATAAATATGGGTAAAATATTATTACTATTTACAGTTTTACACTATACAAGCATTTAAGCAAACTGTCCCTTAGGAAAGCACGTTAACTAACTGGTGATTTCCAAGACTTTGCTCGGACTTTATGCAGATAAAGTATTCGAGAAGTAAACTGTATATTCCTTTTTGATCGCAAAGATTAATTTTGAACTATATATATTTAAATTTGGTTTAATACCTGGATCGCATAAACAAAAAATAAAAAAATCGAGAGTTCAAATATAAACATAAGTAGATAACCAGTGGTAAAGCAAAAACAGTGCCACACATCAACCATTGTGAGTTCTCAATTTGCATTAGGCAAGCTATTTGGGCGTTCCTTTGATATAAAAACCGACAAGCTTTGAATTACCGCGGAATCATTCTCCAAGCCTTTGGAACAACGTGAATTCCGTCCACGTCCACGCCCGCGCTATGTGGGGCCATGTGGCGCGCTATTCGAATCGGCGAATTGTTGCAAGTCTGGACGCATAATAACGCGTGCGACGCGAGAAACTATGTCACTGTCACAAAAATCAACGTCTTTTTGAGTAGACGCGTCGCTGTGCGCTGTATATTGTAATTTCATAGGTTACAAAAGTACGTGCTGTGCTGCGTCGCGTCGCACGCGTTAAGGTCGGGCCAAACAAAACCGCAAATTAATTTGGAAAAATTCAAAAGCACTTTACATGCCCTTAAAAACATACAAATCACTTTTGTTAAGCTAAGCCTATTGATTTATGTCCCACAAGACCGGCATCGTAGCACGACCGTGTCTCGTACAGTCTAAAACATTGGATGGTCTTCTTGTTGGGTACATGCTCAGCAAATAAGATCATACGTGGATCTGATAGCGCCGATGTTTCCCGAACAAGGTTTTGAGTTTACGGGCGTCACCTTTAATTTTAGTTCATTACGTATAAAAATTAAAAGTCAGTTGTTAAAGTTTAAAGCAACAATACAAGAAAAAGTGATTTTTTAAGTATTAAAAAGTGTAAAATTAATTTTATTGTTACATCTTGTGAATAATATGTGAGTAAAACTAACGAATACATTGTTATTTTTTATTTTATAAGGTTTTTAAATTAATATTTTAAGAAATCGAATTAACTAATGTTTCTTTACTTCCTAAAATGCGATGCGGGGTATGTATTCGGGCACGGAGCGGTGATATTAAGCCTACGGCATTTGATTACAACGGTACTTTTTACAACCGAGACACGGTCGTGCTACGGTACAGGACTTGGTGTGATTATATGGGGCCAAACCTTAAAATTATGTTACCGTTTTTGTAAAGATTTAATTTATGATCAGTTGTAATTTCAAGCAAGGTAAAATTGACTCATATTACAGCAGTTTGATTAAATACACAATATTTGCAACGCATCCCCCTACATTTCACTAGGAAAACGCACGGTCACGAGCTCTTTGCGGTTATGTGAGGCCCAACCTTTATACGTGTCTTAATTTGCGCCTTGCCTTGTAAAGTTTTTCTTTGCTCCTTTTTTATTATCATTTTATAATAGCATCCATTTAAAAATTAGATATGCCCATCTTACCAATACTTTTAGGAGATACTGAAATATTTTTAAGTTAACATTATTGTTACTGAATTCTTTAACTTAAAAATAGTTAAAAGTTAAAATTTACTCTTATTACAAAGGATAAAAATAATAGTTCAATGTCAAATAAGTTCACTAAAGAAGCCTCATCATTACTTTACCAAACGGAACAATTTATTATAAGCTATTCACCCTATTACGAGAAAAAGACGTGCTCCTACTAATATTGGTGGTACCGTCTCTGGAATGGTAAAATAATTTATTCTATGGTAAATTAGAGGGTGTTCGACTATATCTTGACCCATGTTGATCGCGAAAACCTTTAGAACAAATAAAGTTATCAAGATGCGGTTTTCGTGAAAGGCTTTTTTTCTTCCTCGCCATTTAGTTGTAACATTCCGTTAGTACAAAAACAAAATGGCCGATTTTTCGGTATTCCACTTTAAAATTGAGACTTTCTCCTTCTTAGTTTTAATTTGCCCTAACACCATTTTTGAAATTTTAAATCTCTACTTTTAATATAAGGAAATTCTTTTTAACGTTTAACCTTATTTTTTTTTCAAAAACCATACCACCTTTGATTATTTTTGTGCTTCGTATTTGGGTAGTTTTAAAAATATATTTTTTTAATTTTTCTATCTTTCAAAGTAAGATTTTCTCAATTTTGAAACACCCTGTATCTTCTATGGCGATTTTTAAAACTTTTAGAATTTCAGACAAAGCAAACATTTTTATCAAAAAAAAAAAAAAATATATTGCAAAATATTAAAAATAAAAAAATACAGGTATAGTTAAGACCATCCGTATACACACTGTATATAAATCGTAATTATAGTAGTATGAAATCTTTAATACCATTTATTGTGATTGTGGTTAAAGTAAAAATTTAATAGTTTTTAATCTTTTTAAATTATTGTAATTATAATAGAAACAATATTATAACCATACTGGATGTCCCTAGCCTGTGGCTAACCCCTATACCTTTTTAATTATATAATAATAATAATACGTAGTTATGTCACATAAATATGCATTGTTTTCTGTTTTTCGTTGTTTTCTATCACTTCCTGTCTTTACTTAAACTTTTTTATTTTAAATGAGAGACTCGGTATATTTATACGGATTTGAATAGAAAATGACATTCCGAGTACAATGGGACTACATTTGCTACTTTTTGACATGTAACCTCTATTTTTTTAGTTTTAATTTAAAATCTTAACTGCCTTAATACGATAAAACGACAATATTGGATCTAGTAGTCACAAAAAAATAAATGTGACAATCTTTTGTTTCTTATAGCCTCTACAAAGTCGTCTAAAGTTTACAACATCGTATTTAAGGTAATAAGTCAGTTTTTTTGGATCGACGGTGGCTAATTTTAATAGCTAAAATTAGTATTTTTTACCAACAATTTAATACCATACAATCAATATTTAACTTAGCGGTATATTACAAAAATCCTTATTAACTACTTTTTTCTCTAACAGAAACAGCTAGCCCGTATTATTCATAGAGAACTTAGGGAGGCCAGTGATTTTTGGTTATTACATTAAATATTGCTAATTTTTTTCTACTTTAATTAACCATTAGGACTGTTGCAAAAACAACAAGTTAATGGGCTGGTTAATGCCATTAGAGAGAACAAAATAGTTAATACGGGTTTTCTGAAATACATTAAACTAGAATATTAATTGTGTTGTATTAAATTGCCGGTGAAAAAATATTCTTTTAAAAAATTTAAAAAAAAGACTCTGGATCGTAAATACGATTTTGCAAATTATATTTTTTACAAACAAATTTTTTTACAAGAATATAATTTTTTCTCCAAAAATGTTTTTTTTAATCCATTTGTCCTCTTGTAAACTCCATCCGTGGATAGTGTGTATTCGGTTTATTGTAAGACGTCATAATGTTAGTTGCAGTATTCATATATCACTTGCATCTATAGATTTGTCGAAACAAGCCTATTCAGCATGAGCTGAACGGTTTCGTTCATCGGCAATGCGTGAAAAGAAGACGGTCTAAATACTAGTCAGTGAAGGATAAACAGAGAACGAATTCACCTAAAACGCAAAGGGACACACGCATCTACCACTTTCATCATTTCTCAAGCGATATCGCTGATAAATCACGCCCACTGCTTTGATAGTGAATAATAATAAGTAAGAACGAAGAACGTATCAAGGTTAGCTCTAAATTCAAATAATATTACGCGCTTTTGGCTCATCAGGATATGCAAAAATATTGTCCAACGACTTCTTGGGCACTATCCGCACGAGATATCGAATACCATTTAATAATATTAATTTTTTGTTCAGTAGTGTACATTTTTATTTCAACTATTTAATTTGTTTACCAGCAAAGGTTTAGAGTGTTATAAGAAGTCGGGAGAAATGCGTACATATTAGTCTAAGATCCGGCATTAAGAAAATATACCCTCATCTGTTAATTAAATGAAATAATATTTTCTAGGTAGATTTTAATGTAGTGAATGCAAGCGAACAACATCTGCCAGCATAGGTCTGCTACAATTAATAATAATTAATTAATGAATAGTTAATTTATTTATAATTGTTACCTTTACATGTTAATTGCATAAACCAATGATCAGCGGTGAAATAGCTTAGTTTATGTAATGTTTAGTAAATTTAAAATTATAATTAACATTTATATATCTACATCATATATTTTAAAATCCTTATTTCATTTAATATAAGTTATTATTCTAATCTTCCTATTTTCTAGATATTTTTATTACTCTACTTACCAACACTATCGGAAACTGTTTGTTCGTTACTATCAGAAAGACATACCAAATCTTTTGCTTCTGTTTTATATGCATCTTCAAATTTTTTTAAAGTTGGTAATGGCGAACTTTCTTTACTTTCTAAATTAATCAGATTTTCATCTTCCTTTAAGACACTCGGTTTTTCTCCTCGTGGTGTTTAAAAATGGGAGATTGCGGTGGAATAATGGAAATTGTTGGAGAAAGTGCACACTTGTTCATTTGCTGATTAATAACTGTTATATTGGGACTTATGCTTACACGACCTTTTAACGTAGCTAAAAAACAAAATTCATAAGCATAGGTTCTTGTTTTATAAAAAAATGTAAAAACTAAATACATGTTTATTTTATGCTGAGGCGCCGCGCCGTAAGTTTTATTTGCTATATTTGCTATGGAACACAAAAAAGTTTAAATTTAAATCCTGTTTTATAGCATTATTTAAAGTTATGTTACAAGAATAATTATTTGTTAGCCGCTTGAAAGTAATTTATTCTTATTCCTTTTATTTGTGAATTATTTTATTAAATGTAACTAGGCAAAACCATTGCACTATGTTTTAAGGTAATAACGTTGTGGTTTTAGTAACACTAAAATATTGGACTTCTATTAGAGGCATTTTGCACCTCTTATTTTTTAATTCCGTTGTGGTGAACGTTATTCTGAAACTGCGCAGTATCGCAAACATGATCCGTTATCGTTGTTAACCATACCGGACTCCTTTAATTACGGATGAATACCGAAGAGCTTATCGCTATCGTTATTGTTAAACTGCGTGGTTGCCGGATTGTAGAATTTTTAATATCAATTATTTAAGAAGGTTCACATTTTAATGCCGTATTATTTAAAGTTACAATCTGGCACACTTGCTTGCTTGCTTGAATGGGTTTATGGCTTTGCTGCAAGGCAATCGCCAACCTGGCACACTTGCTTTTTATTCTACTACCAAACCTAACCTTACTTTTTGTGTTTTGCTTTTTTTTTGCTTATAATGTATTGTTTACATCTACTTTAAAAAACAAAATCAAGAGAACTGTTTGCATATATTTAAATTTCATTATATAACTTATGGAGAATAAAAGTAAGTACTGATTTTTCGTAAACCTTAAAATCGGTGAACGACAGGCAAAAATAAGGTTATGTGTCGAAAGCACAGACGCAAAATTTCTTAAAAGAGGCTGCAAACTCTCTATCGAAAACTGGTGCCGTAATCGTAATGTTTAATAACGATAACCATAAGGAGGCCAAAAAACGTCTGTTATTTTAAGAGGTGCAAAATGTCTCTAATGTCTTCATTTGATAAATGTTACACAACGTTTCAGTTGGCACGTATCCCCAAAAGTTTTCAAGTAGTAACCAAAAATTACTCTTTAAACCTACCACTTACTTTATTATTATTTAAAATATAAAATAGATTAAAAAGTAGAAAAACATTGGACAAATAGTGTCTTTGTTAGTTAAGTTTTTAATAAATATTTTTTTACGTAGCTTGCTTAGTTTTCCAGGAAACCAATAAAATCTATAAGAAAAATTGGCGGATTTTTTCTTTAAAAAATTAAAGGCTAATTTCTTGTTAGCAATTATGTAACAACATTAAAAAATACTATAATTAAATAATTTACTTAATAGGTTTTTTTATTTTTTAAGATGTTTTATATCCTGCGTCTTAAGAACAGAAAAAATTGAGGTCCCATGTTTATACAGGGTGTTCGTTTAAAAACTTACCACTCAAGTTATCTGCAAACCGAGACAGTTTTGAGAAAATCACCCAAACATGTCAAGATGTTATTGAGGGGGAACCTTTTATACAAAAAATTGGGCAGCGCCCCTTTAACCCCTTAACCACCAGGGCTACTACCCCAAAATTTTTTAAATCAGAAGGGGGTCGAGTGATACATCATTGTACAGCTACTGTCGAGTACTTTATAAACCTAGAATATAAAGTCAATACCTTCACCAACAACAAAATGTCAGTACTGTGAATATAAGCTAACTGAACTTTTTATGGTGATATAATACACAATATAAAAAAATATATGCTTTTTTTCCTAGCCTGCATATTATCACCAGTATAACAAATAAAAAGATCTTTAAAAGAGCTTTCAGGTAATATTTAAAATACCGCCATTTTGTAGTTGTTGAAGGTATTGACTTTATATTCTAGGGTTATAAAGTCCTCGTCATGAGGTTTAAAATGATATATTACTCGACTCGCTTGTCATTTAAGAATTTTGGGGTGGTGCATGGTGTCCATGGTTGTTAATGGGCTCAAGGGGCGCCGTCCAATTTTTGTAAAACTTCCCCCTTAATAAATACCTTGACGTATTTCCGCAATTTTCTTAAATCTGTTTTTTTTCGCAGATAACTAAGTGGTAAGTTTTTAAATAAAAACCTTGTATAAACATAATTTTATAAAGGTAGCTTATCCGGTTTGGTTATTTTTTTTATTGAAAAAAGAAAATTACCCTCCGGCGATATGTCTTCTTTAACTAATTTAAGTAATTCTGCTCCAGTAAAGTCAGGTAACATTAAAGGAGTTGTTGATCTAGATGCATCTGGGCTTTTAGTAGCCAGTTTTTTTGCCTCCTGCATAGCCTTTTGTAAATTTTGCTGTTTTTTAAACGAGTCTTTACTATGACATCGACCAATTTGAGATCTGAAAGAAAATATTTTTTAAAGGCACTTTTAATACACCATTTTTCAAAATTGAATAGGTAATGGTTTAACAAGTTTTCGACGAGTACGCCTAATTTTAATAGCCAATAAGCGGAAGGTGTTGGCACCTGTTATAAATGCATTTTGTCATATACTAAGTTTTGCAAAAAGTTTTTGCATAATTGTCAAATGCAATAAAATAGATATGTAATTAAAAGGCTACTCTTCAAAACCTATTAATAATTTAGAATTTCAAGTTAAAAAGCACTCGCTTCTTACCATTTTTTTTGTTAAAAAAACTGTGTTTTTGTCCTTTGTTTAAATAGTATTTATTATTTTTTAGTGCAGTAATTCACTTTTTACTGAGGCATTTAACTTGTGCCAAAATAATTTGTTTAAACTTGGTATTTAACAAGTAGCATTTTTTACCTGTGAACTTACCAAAATTTTTATTTTATAATGTAGCTACCACTTTATTGTACAGAATTACAATGCAATAGGTTTTTTATTTTTTTAAAGGTTACAATAACAAAAGATACATACGCGATGCAGGCTCCTTTAACCACTTGTTGCCATTTACTTAAAGTTGAGTCAAGAGCAGCCATTTTAGCAATTCGTCGAAACCTAAACCAAAAATATTTTTGATGTAAATACAAATACACACATACATGTATTACTTAAGAATTATTGTTAAAAATTGTAAAGAATTATAAAGCTAAGCCAAAGTGATTCCAAAATTTTTTTATTTTTAGTATAACTTTCTTAGAAAAATAAATTATACCAATATAAAAGATATTATACAAAAATATTTTTCTCAAAATTTAAGTATGAAAAAGAAGACGTTTCTCTAAAAACAGATATGATATTTCCGTTTTTTATTTAAATATTGAGAAATAAGTGTTAGGTTTAAATGTAGTTTCCAAGGTGCTTTACTCTGTATACAATTAAAATGTTTTAACCTTGCCAATGAAGTTTCCCCCTCTGGTGCTGGAGCAAATAAATCCTCATTTTCCTCAACTGATACCGGAGCAACTTTAAAATCTTTCATAAGTCTTCTTTCCCATACTTTCATTTTCTTCCCCAATACAGCTAAAATCGTAAAAAGTTGTTTATCTTTTACCCCCATAAAAATAAAATACACCGAAAAAGGGCCATACCCTTATATTGATACATGCAATTTTATATACAGGTACTAAATATTGCTTACTGTTCACAAGCCCTAAATTCGCCAAATTTTAAACTGGTTTTATTAAAACTGCCTGAAGTGATAGTAGGGTGTGTGTTAAGAAATTTATTTCAAATTTCTATACCTATATATTTATATTTTGTTTTAAA
>JACEGR010012920.1:0-10406 GCA_014170235.1 Listronotus bonariensis | reverse complement strand
GTTCGTTTCAGGCTTTTTTACATGTATTTTTTAAATTATTTTTGGAATGCGAGTATAAGGTACGGGCTTATCTAGGTTCAGGTTAAGATGTTGTTATCTTAACTGGAGGATAGACTTTTTAATTAAAAACTGTCATTTTAATCGTGCATACTTTACGAGTAGAATTCCAAATTTATTGAAAGTTTATTTTTTGGGTGAATGTTTTAGGTTTATAAACACCTTATTCTCGTTGTACGAAATGCTTTCAACTCCATACCTAAAAATAACAAACATAATTAAGAAATTACTTTTAGTTCATTTTTCTTTAAAACTTACATAAATAAATTCTTAAATACACCGAATTATCCGCAGTTGGTTTCTTGTATTTTTTTTCTAATATAACTACTAAGAAAAAAATGGCTTTTTAATGTTTCAAAAGTTACTAGAGTATTACTCTACAGTTATTTTACCTTCCTAGGGCTTTGTCAAGAGAACTTCATATACTAAATTATAAAAGGAAAGATCTACAAATAGAACCATTTAACTGCAAAATTTAAATACCACTAGAGCCATTAGTAACGGAACAGTTTGTTGGTCCAAGACGGCGATGACAATGGTGCAAGGAACAGTGGCAATTAATTTAGATTCTAAAAATATACAAACAATCTAATTTCTATTATAACACTAAAAGAATACGTAATGCAAACAGTAAATTGGGTTAAAATAATATATTTCTTTAAAGCTCTTTTGTTACGTTTTGGCTATTAAAATATCTGTCCAATTCTTCTGGTGTTTTAGGTATTCTATTTTTAAATTAAGATTTGACCTCTAAAAAATATGTAAAAAAATTATTACACTTATAATAAGAAACAAAAAAATATACTTACAAAATTACACGCAATGCAACTAAAAACAACACTTAGATATTGCATTCATTTTGACTAGGCATCGAATCATTTATTTATATAAATACAATATACCTAACAATATTCAAAATATAATTAAAGTAATCGAGACATATGTAAACCGAGAATATTATTTTTTATAACTGGTTCATCAATAAGGTCTTTTAGTTCTTTTGAATATTGATCCAATTTATGTTTCGCGATCCCAAAATCATCCAAATTTAATTGGCTTATTTTTATTGGTTTCGGAGCTTCCGAATTTCCATTTTTTCTAGGTCGCCATCTTGCTAATTTGCTTCCTGGGCCTTTAATTGAAAATAACCATGTTAGAGGTCTATGATCTGTAACTAATTTAAATTTCCTGCTATAAAGATATGAACGAAAATGTTTAAGTGCCCAGACTATTGCCAAAAGTTCGCGTTTGATAAACTGTAACAACTTTCTGTTAGACAAAGGGTCATTGAAGCATAAACTATAAAAAGATCTAGCTCCTATACCGGCAAATAAGCGTATGTCGTTAAAACAAATGGTTCCTCAAAATTTGTAAAAATTAAAATTGGTTCTGTAGTTAAATGTTTTTAAATGATGTTTTACATCTTTATAAAAATTACCGGAATATCTTTTTTTGTAATTTAGTTTAGGGTTTGGCTACATTTGTATAATTTGGAATAATTATGCGGTAATATCCTGATAATCCTAAAAATTATTTTATTTTCTTACAGTTTTTGGGTATTGGAAAATCTTAAACTGCCCTTATATTTTCGGGGTTTGGTTTTACTTCATCTTTAATAATTAAATGACTAAGATAAGCTACTTCTTTTCGTAAAAAATTCACACTTATCCGATTGTATTTTTAAATTGGCATTTCTAAGTCTCATACAGATCTTTTTGAGTCTGGAAAAATGTAAATGAATGGTGCGGCTGTAGACAATTATGTCATCCATGTATACTGCATATCTTTCATTTTGAATTTCCCTGAGGATGTTATCCATTACTTTTTGAAAGGTGGAAGGTACGAGGTGCGAGAAAGTGTCCAAACGGCACTTAAGAACTCATAATGTCTGCTTTCAGCTGAAAATGCTGTTTTGAAAATATATCTTGGTTCAATTACAATTTGGTGGACTCCTGATGCTAAATCGTGTGTTGTATTGGCATTGAGCTAATTGATTGAAAAGGTCTAATATATTTGGTAAAGAGTACCTGTCATCTTCAGAAATATTGAAATTTCTTTAATCTGTACTAATTTTTGTAATTATTTTAAAAATTTCTGAAATTTTTTCTGCTTTAATTTTTTGAACAACAAAAATTAAAAGCATTACTACTATAAAAATATTGGTCTATTGAAATTGATAAATCTCAAAAAGGTTTTATTGGCGTATTCACCCAATTCACAAATGTCTTGTATAGCAGATAGGGCGGCAGTAAAAAATTATGCTCGGCTATTTTATCTATTTTTAATCTTAGTCCAGCAGTAGTAGCAGATAGTCCGGGCAGTATTTTTTAAAATATTAGTGAAAAACTAGGTGTGGTCACCAGTGTACCAGAATTATTTAAAGACTGGAAATTGTAAAGAATGTTAAATAACAATTAAATCAGACACGGACGAAAGTGACTTAAAAAAAAGCATTTACTATTGAAAAAAAAGGTTAAGTCGTCAGATCAATGAAAAATAAGGAGTAAATAAAACAACACTTATATCAATAAGAGATACACTTAGAAAAACTACGAAATCTTGTTTTATTAAACACACACTTAAAATTAACAAATAGGTAGCTAAAAAACAATTGACTAAATAAGGCTTTTTATAAAACATTGGGGTTTTATGTTAATTTAATAATTTAGAAGAGGCAAAAGTAATACATAATATTAATTATATTAATAATGTATTAATGAACTAAACTTAAGACCCTTTATACGGATTAAATGCAAATAAAAACTGTACCACATCAAAAATTTGTACTCATTTATTTATTTATTTTTTAAAGTTTCTTCACCATCTTGTTATAGTGGGTTTAAAACATATAAAGGCAATCTCTTCCTATAATTTTGAGGTCCTCCAGCTTTATTTCCAACATCCTCCTTTACTTTATTCTGTTAATTCTCAATTTGCATTTAAACAAATGGATCAATAACTGGCTCCGGTTCATTGTTTTTTTTTTTTTTCACCCTTTCGGGGTCATCCCACCCAGGTCCGACGACCGCCCCCTAGGTGGTGCACTGCAGCCTGAAGGCTTATTGTACCTTGACCCCTACTCCTTCTCATTCACACACCATTCATTCCATAACTTGGATGGTTGTTGCTCGGTCCGCATCCCCGAGCCCCGGTTCATTGTAACGGGCTGTTGTAAAATACAGCATATGCTGTAGTAATAGATTTTGCATGGTCAAGTGCCAGTCTTATTATTTGTGAATTGTAAAAAAGTTTCTTGACTTTGGCATTAAGATTTAAAATAGGTGTAATTAGATATTTATTTAACCCATATCTTAAATCTCCTTAGAAAATTAAATTACCAAGTTTATTGCTTACAAACCGTTCTTTAAAGAGGCTGTTGGAAAAAATTGTTTAATCATTTGTGGAGTCAGAACATTGGGAACATTTTTGAAAAAATTAAAGAAGGGAAATGATATATACCACCATGTAACAACAACTAGAAACTATAAATATTTAATACGAGTATATGGGTAGGTTTCCAACGTTACCAAAAATTAATGGTTAAATTATAAATTTATTAATGATTTTCTGTCTATTTCGTAGGGTGACTTTTTTGGTCGAATTTATCAACTGCATTCATGTGTTTATTGTAATCACTCAGCATAGCAAAACATGGTATTCCTTCTGTCGACCCATCTTTTTTTCTTTGTTTTACAGAAGTCGTCTCTAGAGGTTCATGAAAGTTTAATATTAGGTGAACTTCCCTATTATCCTTCCATTTAATAGCGTTAAGTCCGGTATTACTCACAAAATAATAATTTCATATTTCTCTCTTTTTGGAAAATAGGCAAATCCTTTTGTTTTTTGTTTATAGTAAACTAGCAGCTTTGAATCTTACTTTCTTTAAGTTCCTTCAACAATTTTACAGAATTGATATAATTATTAAAATATTTTTTATAATTTTTATTTTTCAATCCTTGAGACAGCTCTTTTACTACACATGGACCTAATCCCTTTTCGACAGTATTATTATCTTTTTTTTTTCAGTGTAAATTTGAAACTTATAACAATATTTAGACTGGCCTGCCAAATACCAAACTTTATATCCCCCTTAATAGGTTTATGTGGCTTGTACTGTTTGAGACTACTCCTGCCTTTGAATTTTATCATGAAATCATCAAACTAACAAACGTATTCCGGAAGATTAAAGCAATTTTTAAAACTGTTCTTAATGGTATTTAAAAGTGAACGTACTTTGTAAAGGCTGTCATACTGAGGGTCACATTTTTTTTAATTGATATTTTTAATTTTAAAATTGAGTTTTGCATATTGAGCCATAACATAACTTTATAAACAAAGAATAAAGTTAGCCCTAAAGCCTGGCCCAGATCTACATAAATTTGCCCGCAAACATGAACACTTTTGTATAAAAACTGTATGAAAGTTGTTTAAAATGTGTTTACAAACATTTGTTTCAATTCCGAAATTCCTTTAATATCATTGATTTGTTTAAATGTCTTTAAACGGCTTTTATACAGTTTTATACAAATGTTTTTATGTTTGCAGGCAAATGTAAGTAGGTCTGGACTAGGCTTAAGTTCATAATTTATTTACATTTTTACCAAAATCCAAGTTTTATTTTTTTTGTTATACAGTGGAGTCCATTAAGGGTCAACAAATGGAAAACTTTTTATTTGCAATTTGTCAGAAAATTTTATTCCTCATAAAAGTTGGTGCATGGTCCGAAACTGTATTAGCAGTGGTTAGTTTTATTAAAAGTTAAATGATATACAGAGTAGGTCAAAAAAGCAAAAACTGCTAAGCAGTAAAGTATCCTTATGTTTAAAAATACAACAATATGTCAAATAAAAAGTCATTTAGAATCAAAAGTTATGCCTAAATACTAAGTCATGGCCTTCTATTCAAATTTTTATTTTTATTATTATTATTTTTTTTTGACAATTTTGAATTAACCCTGTATGATTATTCTGATTCAATATTTCTTTAAAACTTAAAATTTTAAAATAAGTAAATAAAAACTTGAATAGGAGGGCACGACTCGATATTTGGACATAACTTTCATTTTTAAATTACTTTTCTATTTAACATTTCTTTGTATTTTTAGAAATAAGGGTACTTTACTGCTCAATAGTTTTTAATCTTTTTTACCTGTATACCATAAAATTTTTAGTAAAACTAACTACTGCTTAAAAAATTTGAGACCATGCACCAACTTTAATAAAAATACAAATTTCTGATAAATTGCAAATAAAAAAGTTTTCCATTTGTTGCACACTTTATGGACCACACAGTGTTTTGCCCAGCACCCCTATTTAGCCCTTGGTTCCGCAAGTTTGTTAACTTATTTAACTAAAAACTGAATATTTTGGATCAGCGCCACTGTGTTTATACTTAAACAAGTATTTATCCAGAATTTTTGAAAAAAAATCGATTTAAAATAAAATAGTAGAAAACCATGTGTGAAATGGATACCTTCAAAATTTAAATTTCAATAATAAATGTGGTTTTCTATTATTTTGTCTTAAATATTTTTTTTACATGGATACATACTAATTTCGAACACGGTTTTAAATATAAACGCAGTAAAGCTTATTTAAAATATTCAGTTATTAATTAATTAATAAGTAAACAAACTTGAGTAACCAAGGAATAAATGGGAATTCTGGGCGAGATAAAATGGTTAAAACTTAGATATTGCTGTAAAATGTGAATAAAATAAATAACTACTTATTAATTTATTTTTTGGTTAAAAAGTCTATATTTGAGGGCCCACTATGTTAAATTAAATTTTAAAATTAAAAGCATTAATTTAGACTCCTAAAACAAAAAATAACTGTTAGGTAATATTTATTTTTAAAAAGCTCTCATTATCTATACTTTAATATATAAGAAATGTACTGGGTGTTCCATAAGAAAAATCATATGATTGGCTTATATCTCAAAAAATACAAATATTTTTAAAAATCTAACTACACCACTGGATTCTACGTAAAAATATCTACCAATATCAGTTTTTACTTTTGTTGTAAGTAACAAGACAACTTAAATACAAGGAGGTTCCAAACAATAAAAGACCTTTGAAATTTAAGCCCTATCAAACAAAAAAGTAGTAAAAATTTACGTTATCTTACTAAATAAGTAGAACTATCGGCTTCGTATTTTTCCGTTGAACTCACGGCACGTTTTTGCTGCACTTGACATTATTCCGGATTTAAAATAAGTTTAAATGTCTTATTCAACAGTAGGCTCAGAACGTATATAACTAAATCTAAATTTTTGAGGTTTTTTAAGTCACTGTATTTTGCTTAAAAATGGCCGTACTAAAATTTAAAAAAAAAAAAAATAAAACTTTAAATTTCTATTTCTGGGGTCATACGATGAAAAAATTTCAAGCAACAATTCAATTCTTAATGAATAACGAAAAGATTTTTTCAAAATTTTTTCGTTTCTTTTTTTTTGTCTAAGAACTTGAAAAAAACCACTTTACCACTATATGGGTCGGATAACTTGTTTATTCAGCTTTAATTTTTTATTAAGTTTGATTATATCACTTCTCGCCAAGATATTGAATTTTGAATAAAAAACAGATCTTTTTCTCTGCCGCTCGTACAAAAAAATTACAGAGAATTTTAAAATTAAATATATATTATAATAAAAAAAGGTATTATTTTTAATGTTAATTTAAAAAATCAAGAAAAAAGTGCTTTTTGTGGCTTTTGGATAATCAGGCGCTAAATTAAAATTATAAAAAAAGAAATGTTAAGTACGTCTTTTAAAGTTCCAAAAATCCTACAAAGTTTTGATTCAATCCATTGAGCCGGTTTTTTGTTTTAAAGTTTTTTATGCATTTTTATTGTTAAAAGTATTTAAATTTGGGGAAAAATTTAAAACAATAATAAAAAAGTTTATTGAAATATTTCTAATAAAAAAAAAAAAAAATTTAAAGTGTAAAAAGGTTTCAAAAAATGTTTTTTTTATTTTATTTTTTTAATCAATAAAAATGCATAGAAAAAAACTTAAAAACATTTTGTTTAAATTATTTAAAAGATTATGATTATTTAAAATAAATTCTTTATCCTTTATTTCTTTTTAAAAATTTAATCGAATAAAATAAAAAACGACTCAATGGATTAAATCGAAACTTTGTGTGACTTTTTCATAGGTTACCGTAAAACGGGGTTACATTGCTCGACTTTTACGTACTATTTTAGAATAACTAAACTGCTGCTCAATACAACTGCAACTGAACACTTTTTTAGTAAATTTCAAATCGTTATTACTCTTAAATAAAATGCAATAGCAAAATGCGGCTTTTACCGTTTTGTAGGATAACTTTTTGGAAGCAAATGGCCATTTCACTTTGTAAAAATTTTCTCTTGTTTTTATTCTACAGGGTGTAATAGAAAAGTCCGTTTTTTACAAAAACCTTGTCAAGAGCGACATTCTACAAAAAAATAGTTTTTAATTTTTAATTATATAGTGTTATTTAGTAGACCATTTTAAAAAAACAAGACTGTCAGATTTTTGATCTCTGCTCCATTTTTCATGTTATAACTTTTTTTCAAAAAATTGATTTTTTTTCATATTGTACTCCCTGTATTTAACAGTTCATTACAGCGATTAATTTTTTTAGATAATTTTAAATGTACATAAGTACCCTTTTAAAACTGTATTATAATTTTATTTCTAAAAAAATATTAACGCGTCAGTAGCGTCGCAAATGTTGTGGTGAACCCGAGCGGTTGGTTCGTACAAAATAAAACACTTTGACTTCTTGGATGAACTTGATGTTGTAACTTTTTATTAATAAATATTTTAAACAATAAACTGTGTCTTTTTTATTTATAAGATATGCAGGAGCAGAAGCGACAAAGAGAAGATTGTTAAGAGACTGTTTATTAGTGTAAGAAAGTTATCGGAGTGTCCTCTTGTTTTGCGATTTTTAGTTTATTTATACGGAAATCAATTGACGACAAAATTTGTGTAACATATTTTGATAACATAATTTAATTTAGAAAGACCGCGTGTTAAAGTTAATTAAAAGAAGATAAGAATTTAATAAGGACAGTTGATAAAAGAATTTTCACAGAAATTTAGCAACATTAAGATAATTTTCAAAAAACATATTTTGTCACGTAGACCAAAAGAAATAAATTAGAATAGGAAAATTTAGGGCTCTAACAATCCTCCCTGTTTAAGAGTTTTAATAATTTAAATATTGTTAAAACTAGAATTAAAATATATTAGTAAGTATACATTTATTTAGATGAAATTGTGAAAATTATATAATAGAATAAAATGAAGTAAATGAGATGAGTGATTTTTTTTCTTGAAAAATAAGAGGTCAATAGAAAATACATATAAAGTATTTTTTTATGTAAACAATAAACAATAAAACGGCATTTTTTGCAACAGCACCAACAGGTGAGAAAAATAATAATAAAAAGGGCTAAGATGCCAAGGACATAATTGTACCATTTATTATAACGGGAAAATGGTTGATCAATACGGCGTTGAAGTTCTTCATCGAATTTATTAAGTTTTTCTTGAGCATGGTGTAGCTCATTGAGATTAAGGTTAGAAAGTTTTATGGTTTGCATTTCTTCGGAAAGAAGGTACTCCTTTTGACTTAGGCAGCAATTATCTGTTGTAATGTCAACAGTGGGAACAAAATTTGTATAGTTAGAAGTTTGGTTAGAAGTAGCAATTAACATTGTAGATAAAGTGTAGCAGTTGCATTTAGGTGATAAGGTAAAAATGCCGATTCCTTGAATAGAAACGTCGGTTGCTGTGTTCTGATCTTCACAGTAGATGGTACCCAACACTGGGTTAGTTGATATGTATAACCATTGGTTCTTCGTAAGGGGATGCCATATTTCCATTTCAGACTTCATCACCTTGGTATTGCAACTTTTCGGGATTGACATGAGCGGTTTGGTTTTCAGATCTAACTCACAGGTAGGTCTTTCCTTGACTAGGTCACGTGTTCGCAGATGTAATCTCCAGATGGGATAAGGTTGCACTTGGCCAAATCCTTTGTTTCGCTGTAGTACATTCGGTTGGTACTCAGTCAAAGATAAGGAAAGGATGGACTTATAAAGGAGTAAATGTTGGAATTTAATTTAATTTTCAAAAGTTCCTGTCTTAAATGCCGAGGTGTAATCACTGAAGGGTGAAAAACATTTTGCTTTGAAAAGAGAATTGCTGATATAATTACGTCAAACTCTTCATTTAGTTCGTTGACTAGTTGCGTCAGTAAGTTGAGATGGTCAGTGACGATTTGCGTAAAAGTCAGAGAATTAATTCTTTTAGCCGTAGAATTTGCAAATTTATTAAATTTTTTAATGTTATTATTTAAAATTTCTTGATTTGTTATTATTGATTGTGCCGTTTTGTTATAATCATTAATAGCATCAGATATTATGTGAACCTGTTGTTTTAATAATGAATGCATGTCTTTATTTTGTTCGGATATCGTATTAATAGCTTCCGTGTAATATTGCGCGTCGTCCGCGTCGGGGGTACCAAAAAGCCATTTTATCGCGTATGCGACACCGTTGAATAGACCACGTTTTGAACGAGAGATAAGGTTTCGAAACTATACAGCTAACAGTGGCAAATAGAGTCGAATTTTTCATATAAATTTTTCAAATTATTTGACACTAGCTCTAAGGTTTCATTACAAATGA
This sequence comes from Listronotus bonariensis, assembly GCA_014170235.1. Taxonomy (NCBI): domain Eukaryota; kingdom Metazoa; phylum Arthropoda; class Insecta; order Coleoptera; family Curculionidae; genus Listronotus; species Listronotus bonariensis. The sequence goes on along the minus strand of JACEGR010012920.1, from coordinate 660 downwards.
ATTCATGTTGTTTATTACTTTTATTAGGTTTTCTAAAATTAGTACATAAGGGTAGTGAAGTTTTATACATTTCGGCTGCGAGGTTAAGTTTTTTCTCATATATGCTTATATTAGTGTATGATAAGAGAGTAAATTTATCTTGTGCTAAACGAGCAGTTCCCAATTCATGGAAAAATATTCCAGATCTATCCGTAATATGTGTTATTTGATAAGGATCTGCGCTTATTAAAAGAAAGGACTTAAAGAGTAGGATTAGGATTAGGCTGATTGTTGTCATGTTTATCTGCAAAAAATGGTTTGAGTAAGTTGTGATGGTAAATTGCCGTTTTATTATTATTTAAAAGTAATTTTACTGTTTGATTTGGATATAATTTTAAAATTTCAAAAGGACCTTTATACAAGGGTGAAAATTTTTTATTCAAGCCTTGTTTAATAATTTTATTTTGTAAATAAACTAAATATCTTACTTTAAAATTATTATAGTATAATTTTTAGAATTTTGTTTAGATTTTATTATGTTTTCTCTGACAATTTCAAAACTTTTGTTTAATTTGAGTTTTAAGTGAGAATAAAAATCATCAGAAGTATACTTGAACTCAGGTTTTGCATTAAGGGTATTGGGTTAATTCTCCAGAAAACGGGACTTTTTAATTTTTAAAA
>JACEGR010012919.1:0-10406 GCA_014170235.1 Listronotus bonariensis | reverse complement strand
TAACTTTTATATTCTCAGATTATAAAGTACTCGTCAGGAGCTTCAAAATGATGACACTTCTTTTTCCATTTTTTTTCAAGATAGCGCCCAGCAAACCATCTTGAAATTTTCAGCTGTCAATTTCACTTTAAAATACAGGGTGTTTCGGAACTATGGGATCAAACTTCTAAGGGTTATTCAGTGCAACAGTAGAAACCATTTGACTATAGAGGCCCATAGTCCGGAAAAGCGGTCACTACGGCCCAAAGACGCGTTAAAATTTACGAAAGACGATGAATTGCCTAAAATGGGATTTAATGCTTTTTATTTTTTCTTTTGGTGGACATTACAACAATTAATAAATAAAAATGTTAAATAAAAACAAAATAAATAAAAATTAGAAAATAAAATTCTGAACAGTGACATTGACATTTTCAAACATTGCTGTGATGATATCATGTACAAAAGCCAAAAATTAAATGCATTTAATCCCATTTAGGCAATTCTCTTTCTAAATTTTAACTCGTCTTAGGGGTTGTGGTGCCGTAGTGATACTTTTCCGGACATGTCTCCCTATACTTAGATGTTTTCTACTGTTTCAATTGAATTACCCTAGAGTTTAATACCATACTTTTGAAATACCCTGTATAGTATTTACGCATAAATTTTATTTCCTTAAGTTTTAACTCTTCAAAATTGTTCCTGCGAAAAGTACATAGCTCAAAGAAATGCAATTGTTTAAGACTATAAATAAAAAAGCTTAAGCTTTGGCTTGACAACGTTAAAGATTCTTATTAATATAAACAGAAAAAAATAAAATTAAGAAACTGCGGCCTCAGCGGAAAAGCACGTTAATGTTCATGATCATTTGTTTATTCCACGAAATTATGCGGATTTAAACTTTAAACTAGACAAAGTAAAAATACAATGCTTTAACCCAAAATCTACTTCTATAATAATAATAATATGAAAATTACTATTATTAACTAAATCAACAATTCATTTTTTGTAAACTGGCAAAAACATAAAAAATAACGATACCTTTTATTGGTATTATCACTCTAATCAAAGGTTTCAAAATTCTCTGGATAATTCCACTTTCCTCCAAGATCTTACATTCCATTTCCGTCACAATTTGACACTACTTTCAGTTTTACCTCAGCCGCTTGGGCGGGTGGAAATTGCATAACAGTTTTGGCCATACTGTCAAAAACGTAGAAATTGATTTTCCTTTGACTTGGCCAGATCTCTAATTTCTCTTAATAAATGCAATATGGCCGTATTGTTATAGCTGCTATGTTCACATTCTTCTGTTTTTGCCTTCTTTGGAGGTGTAATTTCTTCAGTGTCTCCGTTATAGTGCGTGAGCTAGTTGTGGCAACATCGGGATTGAATTCTTGTTTTATGTCAATTTTGTGTCTTCTTCTTGCTCGTCCGAATAATCGTCTTGTAAGGCTCTACACAAAAATAAATATAGGTAAAAGGAAATTACAGCCTTTAATTTGTTACTTTTTTTCTGTAGTAAATTCTTCCAAAAATGTCATTGCGTCCATATATTCCCATGGACATCGAACCTTTTTGCCCAATTCTCTTGGTCCTTTTTCTTTCTGTGATACAAATCCCGAAGACTGCGCCATCTAGTCTTACACTCTGGGACTGAAAATAAAATAATTAGTCGTACCATCTTACTACTTACATACTGAATTATTCAACATTTTAAGTGATTTCTTTAATATTCTTGAAGCCGGACATGCATTCTATCTGAAAACCAAGGCGAGATCTGTAAAGTACAAAATAAATTAGCTTTTCTGATTAAATGACTAGTTATGGTTATGTACATATATTAATGACAGCTCTAAATGTCAGCTAGGCGCCATTTTTATATTCTTCCTTTTTAAAGGGACAAAAGGGGTCTGGTGGCACATCATTTAAAGCTTCCGATAAGTACTTATAACCCCAAAATATAAAGTAAATAGCTTCACATACTACAAAATGGCGGTACTCCAATGATTACCAGATTGCCATATTTTTGGATTACCATATTGAAACTAAAATTATTAAATGGGTAATTAATTTATATTTCTAAAGATGTTATAATTCTTAATATTGGGTTACTACAGGGTAGGACACAAAAATTTTTTTTTTCACAAAACACCTGCTATAATATCACCACCAATTAAGGACATCTTTATAAGAGTTAAGAAAATAATATATTTCTAGAAATTTAGTGAAGTGCTGGATCACGACTTTTTTGGAAACGTTTCGTTCTCGAGATATTTATCATCAAAGTTGAAATTCAATTTTTAGTTTCACTCTATTCCGCCTTCTCTTTTGCACAAAATTCTTGATATAACACCTAACAGGCACACAATATTATATAAACATCTTTAAAAAAACTCTTTTTAGTTATTTTACACGTTTTTCATTAAATTCCAAATCTTTTACCCCTAAAACGCTACAACCATGCATACACCTATGTGTATAATGGTTTCAGACATGAGCGACTTGATTTAAAGCAAACTTTTTATATTAATAAAGAAAGGCTAAAAACCAATAAGAAAAACATGTTTTAAAAAGGGGTTTTTTATAGTTAAATAAAATATGTGCTAATTTAGTGTTACATCAGTAACTTAGTGCAAAAAGAAGGGAATTATAGTAAAAATAAGGACAGTTTGGCCATGATGACGAATATCTCAAGATCGAACCGTTTCCGAAAAAAAAAAAATAGATTCGTGATCAGCGCCCACAAAAACCAAGGTATAGCAAATTTCTGTCAAAATCGGAGTGGCCGCAACTTTCTAGACAATTACCTAATTTTTGTTTCTTGATATATACACATATTTAAATATTTTATTTTAAGTTTGTACTCGTCTTCCATAGAAGTCCCTAAAAATTAAACCGGTTTAGATATTGGGTACTTTTTTTGTCTTGTATAATTTAGTATACGAGAGTGCTTTGAAGCACTAATCTCAACTTGAATTTTGTTTCTTGCAGGACCCTCTTTGACTAAACCTTAAAACTGCACGATATTTTTTGCGTTATTATCTTTCTTCTTAAAACTACTTTGACACAACAAAACTAAATCAATTGGTATTTGATTTATTTTATCATAAAACCACTCAATTTTGGTGTAACTAGTTTGAGGACTCAATTTATACACTGTTATTTCACTTTCGCTGCCGTAGCAGTTTTCGTTCAGTTAAACTTGGCGTGTTGTGCCATTTGTAAACGCCGTTGCCTCATTTGACTTGACCAGGTTATCACCTTTGCCTCTGGTCGTTTGCAAACGTTCGTGATCTTAGAAAATTTTATGCTGAAAATTTTTGACTGGACTCTCAAATTTGCAATCAAAACCACAAGAAAAACCTTCCAATTTCTGCAAAACAACACTATACAATAACTCATTATTTAGTTTTGGTTTATCAAAACTAAAATAAACAAAAGTTAAAAACACCACTGAAAAACAGGAAGACTCGCTAAGCACAAATGTCCTTTCATTTGTGCTTAGCGAGAATACCAAATGACCAGTGGCGCCTTTACCAAAAGGCTGAGTAGGCTGAAGCCTATGGCGGCATTTTTAGGGGGGCGGCAGACGTTTTTCTGCTCTTCAAAAATATTTCTGAAGGAAAAAAGAAGAAAGTGGGCGGCGAAAATAAAATAGCCTACGGGCGGCAAACATGTAAGTGCGCCTCTGCAAATGACTAATAACGGTCGACCGTAGATGGGAGGTTGGTTTTTGGGCGTGTTGACGGCGTCAATTTTACCTGGCGTTTACAATCGGAAAATCCCAAATTATCATGAGTGTGGCCCTGTTGCTATGTAGGTAAACATTTTCAGTGTTCCAACCACTCATATTTATTAAAATACTGCAAATTTTGTCAATGTTGCCAACACTATATTGGATTTTAATTGAAAAACACTAACTTTTATGAGAACTGCGCATGTGCAAAGGTGTACAGCAACTCTCCCAGTGTGGGGTAAAAATTTCGTGCGCAGGTCTATTGAAAAATATATGGGGAACATTTTCTATTAACTATCCGCTTTATTTTTCAGATCATTGGGAGAGAGGCAGAAGACGAGTCACGTGTGATCGAATGAGTGTCATAAGTGACATATCTCGTGCGGCCAGCCGCAGTAACTTGGACGTTTTGTAACGAAAACCGGCCGTAATCATATGTTTATTTTATTTGTGGTATCGTAGTTTTTATTTTTCTAAACAAAATAGGCAGCATAGAAGGAAAGAAGATTCTTGTATAAAAAAGTATTCAGGGACAAATGTAAATCAGTGTTAATGGAATGAAACGTACCCAGAAAAGTACGATGCTATAAAAACGCCAGCGCTCTATGATATACAGAGGCGTTTAAAATCGCCAAGATATTTATTTAAAAAATTTAAAACCGGAAAAAAGTTTTTTGAACTACTTGATAAAAACATAAAAAGTCAAAAATAACCAGCCCATTGAGCCCATTAAAAATTACATGGGATTTCCTATACAGGGTGTTTCGGGAGGAAAGGGAAATATTTTGGGAACATGTTCAGAAGGTCAAAATAAGAGAAATTAACCCATATGTTTTAATCCGATTCCTAACCGTCTCTAAAATAATCAGTGATAAAGTTTAAAAACAAAAAAATTGAAGTAATTAAAAAGTTTTGTATTTCTAACACCAGTTTTTAGGTATTTCATTGCTTGTCAATACCTAATTTAATTAACTGATAGTTTTGACAAGCATGATTGTCGGTTTGATTGATTCTAAGCGTTTCGACTCGAAAAGAGAAAAGGTTCCGTACGTAATGCCTTATACATTTACTCATAGGGAGTATGCTGACATGATTTCTTGTATATTTTCTGTAATGGTAGCGCATTACGTGCGGTTGATGAATACCGACGTCGTTTTCCAAATCGAAGAGTTCCCAATCGAAAAGTTTTTCAAAAGGTTTTTGCAAATGCTCAGGAAACAGGAATGTTTCCAATCGTATGATTGATTCTGAACGAGAGGCAGGTCTAAATGTGGAAAATGAAGAGAATAGTCTGGATATGGCTGAAGAGAACCCAGGTGTTAGTTCGAGGCGGATTATAAATGAACTTCGATTAGAATCACATTTGGACGTTTGAAAGACACTTAGAAAAAACGGTTTAAAGACTTTCCATGTACAACCGGTTGAACATCTTCAAGAAGGTGATTATGCTTAAGGGTTCAATTTTGCGAATGGATCCAACAAAATCAAGGCCTACATAATTACATTTTATTTAGCGATGAAGCTCAGTTCACCCGCGATGGAATCAATAACTGTCACAATGAACATCGGTGGTTGGATAAAAATCCTCATGCCACGTTTGAACGAAACTTTTAACACCGATTCAGTATTACGACCAGCTATTTGGCCCTTTTGTTTTGCCTGAGCGTCTTACTGGAGATGGCTATTTACAATTTTTGGAAGACCATTTAACACACATGTTGGATGATGTTCCGCTGATGGTTTGACATTGAATGTACTTTCAGCACGATGGAGCTCCGCCTCATTTAAGTCGCCGGGCGCGTAATTTCTTAAATAATCGTTTTTCTGATCGTTGGATTGGCAGAGGAGGGCCTCAAGCTTGGCCACCAAGATCACCAGACCCAAACCCATTGAATTATTGCCTTTGGGGATGGATGAAATCACTAGTATACGAAACATAAGTAGAAACCGTAGGACTCCACAATCGAATTTTTAATGCTGCAAGTATCATTAAAAACAATCCGCAAGCAATTCAACGCGCGCGATTTACAAACGTGCTGCAGCTTGTATTCAAGTTGGTGGGGGTATTTTTGAAAACATTTTAAATTAGTGGAATTTTGTTTAGTATTTGTTTGTGTTGCTTTTAAAATAAAAAATGGTTACAAAAAAACTTTAGAAATGATTATTCCAAAGACGGTTAAGAATCGGATTAAAACATATGGGTTAATTTCTCTTATTTTGACCTTATGAACATATTCCCAAAATATTTCCCTTTCCTCCCGAAACACCCTGTATATATATATATATACATATATATATATATATATATATATATATATATATATATATATATATATATATATATATATATATATAATAATTTCATCTTTAAATAATTTATATTTATAGTTAACTTGACTTTTCCTTAAAAAACATAACCAATATAAAAAAACTTTTGATAATTTTTTTTGCTAATTAATTAGGTAGTTTTAAAAATATATTTTTGCGATGTTTTTATTTTTCAAAATAATATTTTCGTAATTTTGAACCACCCTGTATATCCTACGTCTATTTTAAGCCTAACTTTCATCATTTAAAATGACACAAAAATTTTTATAAGAATTTTTTTTTCAAAACAATAACAAAATCACAAATTTCGCAAACAAAATTTTATTTTTCTTATAATTAAAGGCATCTGAAAGTCCTACATAAAAGAACTGTACGCTAAAAAAATATTCATTTGGTAAAATTTGGGATTTTTCGATAAAATTTGATCAAATTTATGGAAACAATACAAATAGGGGTCGTCCATTAATTACATAAGGTATTTAGGGAGGAAAAGCAATGACCTTTAATGACGTTTCAAGTTTCACTAGAGGGAAGGGGAGGGGGAGTCGAAAAATTGGAAAAAAAACACCTTACATAATTTATAGACGTCCCAATAGAGGATTTGCCTCTGAAACTTTTTTTTGCGGGGTGGGGCTAAGAAAATTTAAAAATAATAATTTTCTGACGCTCATTTTTGGGATATCCAGTAGCGTTTTTGTGGAATTTAAAAATAATGATTGGTTACAATTTTCATTTTCTTTCAAAAAAATTGATTTCCGACGCATGATTTTTGGGTAAAAAACATTTCCTTGCATGGTCATTTAGCTGTATAGTTGTATAGTCATTGTCAATTGAGCTTAGTATTGTTGGGGCCATGGGGTCATTCTGGAAGCAATACGCAGAGTAATTGAAAAACATAATGTAAACCCTTTGGTAAACAATGACTTATTACAGCAAAAAAATTAAACCCGACGAGATTCTGGTTGCTCACGCCACGCGTCAAGTTTTATGACAGGACAGAGACAAAATATGAGGATTTTTTAAGTACATGATACGTGTTTTAGCAATTTTTTTTCTCTATTTACCTAAAAAATATGTAATCAGGTTCTGTCAGAGGCTATGTGCTCTCGAAAAGGTTTGTTCACTTTATCATTTTTGTGTACTTTGCGGCATTGCTTTCAGAATTAATTATGTCTGGCCCCAGCTTAACTTATACCGGGTGTTGCTCCGTCGAGAGGGACATAGGGAATCCCATGTAAATTTTAAAGTGGTCCAATATTGGCTCCCTAATTATTTTAGAAGAAAATATAATTAGGATTTTTTAAAGAGCACGAAAAGTTGTACCCAGTGTACAAATTTCAGCTCTTCTCAGTCCGCCAGCTAAAAGATAAATGGTAAAATAAGTTACAAATCTCCTATCTTCTTACCCCCTTGTATTATTAGAAGTTTATAATAAAAGACTAGAAAAATTATTTAACCTCTTACTCTCAAGTTGTCAGATCAATGTCACATCATTCTTAAATAATGAACTACTTAAATCAAGAAAAAATCACTATTATAAAATGGTTTTACCAGGAAAATAGTTATCGAAGAGTAGCGGACATGTTTGCAGCCCATTTTCCCAATAGGCCAATACCAAGTAAATCGACAATAGAACGGACGATAAAAAATTTGAAACTACAGGCACAGTAATCAATAATTGCAAATGTGAAGAAAATCGACGTGATCTTTCGCCAAACAATTTTTCTATGGGGACATTTAAAAACTAAGCTACCAATAAAAAATATGAAAATTTAGTCCAGCTAAGGAATGCTATTTCCGCTGAATGTGCCAGAATATGGATGTACCAACTAGCCAACCTAAGAAATTAGTATTATAATCGTTTGGGTTATTGTCTGGCAGTTAATGGAGGAATATTTGAGCATTTGATTAAATCCTGATATTTTCGTCATAAATTGATTTCTAAATGTAGAAAAATTTGTTTTATTGTCTTGCGTAACTGTGAGTGCATGTGTTGGAATTAGCTGTAAACTAAAATGAAATGCGAGGATTCTTTTTGAAATTCCCGTATAAAATTGTTCAGTTTTGGCAATGACATTATAAATTAATGATCTAAATTGTCACTGATAAATCGATATGGTGTTTTTAACACGCTTTTATTAGCTTGGGTTGTAACTATCTATCTATCTATGTAACGGAATCTTTGAGCCTAATTTTTACCAACTTCCAGCGATTCAATTTCTTTAAAACTTTGCACACGTATCAAGGACTGATGACAATGCAATGATTTAAAAACAGTATCCCGTTATCCTGATTAGGACCGCCAGGATAAATAAATTCCTTTAAAGATCCTCTGTGTCTCTTGACAAAATGGCGAAGGATTTTTTAGTGAATAAACTGGAGCATTTATTTTTAAAAAACTAATTGATATATCGAACTAAAAATGAAAAATAAATAATAGTTTAAAAAAACTAAAAAATCACGCTTTTATATGCAACCGAACTAAAAATTAGAAAATAATTTTTCATTACAAAGAGTTTGTCACTTCAGAATAAAAGTGTGGGGTGCTTAATATATTAAATGTTATAATTATTCTATTTGCAAATATCTATGAGGGAAAAGTTATGAAAAAATAGTAAAATGCACCCCACGCTTTTACTCTGAAGTGACAAACTCTTTGTAATTAAAAATTATTTTCTAATTTTTAGTTCGGTTGCATATAAAAGCGTGTTTTTTAGTTTTTTTAAACTATTATTTATTATTGTTGATTTCTAGAGGGTGCATAATGAGATACTACGTTGTAGAACTATTAAGCAGTTTACTCTTTACTGGTTGGTTGAAAAATGCTCAAATTTTCATTTTGGGTGAAACTTACTGTGCTCTTCAATAAATCCTAATATCATTTTTTCTAAAATAATTAGGGGAGCCAATATTTGACTACTTCAAAATTTACATGGTATTCCCTATGTCCCGCTCGACGGAGCAACACCCGGTATGCTTTAATTATGTTAACATTATTAATTTTATTCTTGTAAAAAAAAACACTGAATTATAGTAAAAATATGTAGTTTAGTAGGCCTTAATGAAGTGCACGCGTCGTCGGTCGGTGTCGACGCTTATCTTGAACGTCGCGCCGCCACCGACGCCCAATCGGACTATCGCGTCTCTCCAGCTGGCCGATGCGGCCGCAAGTCGTGTGGAAAAACGATAGCGAAGGGTTCAAACTCTAACTTTTCATCCGGACTTATCTGGCCTGCCAGGACATACATACACGCATACAAATATGGTTTATCTTTTCAAGCGAAATAGCAATATATATAGATTTTTTTTTCGTACATGGTTTTGATGACTAGGTAATTTAAAAAAACCACAATAATAATCGTAAGAAGTATATACGGAGTTGTCCAAGGAAAGTAAAAGAGCCCCTTCTTTTCTAATATACAGTGTGTCTCAGGATAGGTGTTACAGCACACATACGTAACTGAACGAAGCAATTTGAGCTTTGCTACGTATTCCAGAGAAGTCAAACTAACGTACACAAAGAATTTGAAGATTTTGAAGCATGGAGGAAAAGGCGAGAGTTGGTACTATAAATGAAGATGTTATTATGGCTTACTTTCTTGTTTTTATCGAAAAAGTTGCTCCCTCATCAATGTGGACCAAGTATTCAATGATAAAAACGACCTTAAAAGTATATAAGAACGTGGATATAGGGAGGTATGGAAAAGTTGTCGCTTATTTGAAGAGCAATTCAAGAAATTTCAAACCGAAAAAGGCAAAATTCTGGAGAGGCAATACATCGAAAAATTTTTGGCTGAGGCACCTGACGACGAGCACTTAATGTCAAAGGTATGAATTTACTTTAGTTTCTGGTATTAAATATTTATCTGTTCGGATTTTTATAGGTTGCATTGATATTGGGAATCGCTGGTGCATGCCGTTGTGACGAACTAACTCGCTTAAGTATTGAAGATATAGTAGATAAAGGCCAGTACATATATGTTTCTATACCTGATACCAAGACGAACAAATCGAGAAGCTTTACAATTTTAAAAGAAGGATTTTGGTAAATGTGCTTGAATTATTTAGAAAATATGTGTCCCTAAGGCCAGAGAACACGCCTCACAAAAGATTTTTTGTCAACTTTCAAAAGGCAAATGCACTAGGCAATGCGTGGGAATAAATAAAATTTCGAAAATTCCGAGAGTAGTTGCTCATTATTTGCAACTACCTGATGAAATCTTATATAGTGGTCATAGCATGCGGCGTTCTTCAGCGACACTTCTAGTCAACGCTGGGGCCGATATCACCAACCTTAAACGCCATGGCGGGTGGAAGTCTTCTACCGTGGCAGAAGGATATTTAGAAGATTGCATCTCTA
>JACEGR010012918.1:0-10407 GCA_014170235.1 Listronotus bonariensis | reverse complement strand
GGCAAAAACCGAAAGTTTAATTCTTTAACAGCTGGTAGCGTGCCCTACTACCTAAGGACAGTAACAGTTTCGACTATATTGCTCTATAGAACATTTTGCCATTTAGAACCAAAAGTGAATTTATCGGTTATTGCATTTTTTCTCCTCAATTTTAATCTCCTCCCAATATCACCTTATAAAATTTTAACCCTAAAATGTTAAAATCTGTATTTGAAACCCGTGTTGAAGTTTTATATTGTTCAGAAAAATATTTCTAAATGTGGCTACTCCAAATTTTTATTTCTTTTCAACTTTTTTGGTCAATATTTTTTAAAACTTTCATAATATGTAAGAAGGTTGCGAGCAGCAATGCATTTTTACAATTATAGAGCTAATGGCCTCTATAAAATTAAAATATAATAAAATATTCTTATAAATTGTTATGCATCATTAAAAAAAAAACTTTTTGCAAAATTGACCATTAAATAATAAAAGTTAACGACGGTATTTTAAAACTTATACGTGAAAATTAAAATCTAAATGCACAGATGTATTTCTATTGAGACTGCTTCTTACTAAGCCTCGCTTTACCGAAAGTGGGACAATAATGACCCGAAAGATTAACTTTCAAAAGTATTTTTCGCCTTCCTTAATGTTTATTTGGTGCATGCTTTAATGCATTCAAAACACAATCATGTTCCTTGTTGCGAAAAGAGTCACCAAATACTCATCCTCTACTTATGAGCGGCCAAGTTTTACAGAGCAAAGACACCATCAATCTTGTGAGCGTCACATTTGAAAGTAACCTTAACTGGCATAAACACATTGTATCTCTAGCCACGGCAGCTTCCAAAAGCTTAGATTTCTCTTTCGAGCCAAAAAGTATTTTTTCCCTTCTAATTTATACACTTTGTATGTGTCCCAAATCCGACCTCCCTTGGAATATTGTTCTCATATCTGGGGCATGGCGTCCCCAACAACCCTAAGCATTCTTCATTCCATTCAAAGAAGAGCTGTTTGTCTCATTAATGAGCCTTCACTTACAGAAGGGCTTCCCTCTCTTGCCCATCGTCGGGCTGTGGGGGATTTATCGTTTTTTTATAGGTACTTCCTTCTGCTCTGAAAAATTGTCCAGTATAGTTCCTCCACTCACGGTTCCCACCAGAGAAACTCGTGGTGCCGCGCGTATGCATCCCTATATGGTCCAAAGGACAGGCCCCCAACTTCCCACTATGTTCGTTTTTATCCCTAGAGTTTCTAGAATGTGGAACCTGCTGCCCGCGGAGGACTTTCCATTCCCCCAAATCTTCAAGTATTTAAGTCCCGTGTCAACAAACTCCCTCTTACCTCGCTTAAGACACCCACGGTACGTTAGTATTTAGGCTTTTAGCCTTCGTGGTTTGTCCAAAGATACAAAAAAATGCTTCTAATTTATGATAAGAATATGTCAGTTGTTACAATTTTTTTATTTTTTTCGAAAACTAACCATGATTCAGTTTTGAGATAAAAGTTTTTTTACATGTATTTGTAATTTTGTCGCTTTAGGATTCAGTATTCTATAAAATACTTTTATTCCGAAGATTTTTAAAAAAGAATAACAAAGTGAAATGTGGTCTAAAAATAAACATTGATCCGATAAGAAACTCTACAAAATTCTGAGGTAATCTTCAGATAACGAGTGCTTCTGAACCTTATTGTGAGCAGGCATTTAGTGATTTCTCAGATGATTAAAACATCTAAAAGATAAAGATAAAGATGCTAAGAGAGCAATAGGTTAGTCGTTCGATGCTGATAATCGTATCTGAAAAACTATTGCATCTAAAAAAACAAGCCGGATCATGCAAAATCTTGAAAGATAAGGAATTCGCAAATACGTGTAAGGATTACTGGAATACTAGTTGTTTTAAGCTGTTTTTTAAAGCTTTATGGATATTATAAAATACGTAACCAAATAAAAAAAAAACTACTGACTTCATACACATTTATCGTAAAAGTCTTAGAGACAGTATGTAAATATGGATTGAGATGGAAACTACAAAAATTCCTTAAAGTTCAGCAGCTTATAAAAAAATATTTTATTATAATTTTGATAGTTTTTTATTAACTATTTTTAAGAAAATAATTAGGACCAATTTTGACCCAGTTCTGGGAACCAAAGTTTTAAAATTATTATTTCGTGAGGGTAGGGCTAAACGACGATATAAGTCACCGAGAAGTGTGTAAATAAACTTGGCTAGATTTCGTTGTAGAATCTGTTCTAAGGATTTGTAAGTGTAATGTTTAATCACAGTCTGTTGCTCAGTTAAAGAAACTTTTATTAGTTTGCAAAAAGATATACTCGCCTAGTCTTGATCCATTCAAAAACAGTTGTACCCATAAACCAGGAACTAATCCCTTTTGGAGAGCTAAGATACCATCGTTCTTGGCTACTACATACCCAGCATGTAAAACATTTTTGTAATAAACTGCATGTTGGCCTTTTGCTCTAAGTTCACCTTGGAGTTGTAATCTTGTTTTAAGAACTTCCAAAGGATTTGTAAATAGACATGCTCCCATACCGGCCACTCCACCCATTAGCAACTCCATATTTCCTAATATATTTTTTAACACCGTTGTAAATGTATTTGGTGAATACTTTTATCACAGTGAATTTCTAAAAGAAAAACCAAAATATATGATTTACAATTATTTGTTTGCATTGCTTATGCAAAATATCACCTACTTAATTTATTATTTATCACCTACTTAATATTAAAGATAATATCGCTGTTCCAGAAGAACAATGATGCAAATGCAAAACTTACTTACAAATTACCTTCTTTTAGTAAAATTAAGACAATGAAATCTTAACCACCAGGACTAAAAATGAGAGCCAGCTTTCTAAGAATAAACGCCATACTGATTTTCCTGGGCAATTACTCTTTCTTTTATTCAAGCTTAAAATAATAAAAGTTAATTTTTTTGCTCCCCTGCACAATTTTAATTATTGCAGTTGCGTTTATGTTCTTCAGGAACGGCGATATATAATATTCCTATTAATCCAGTTACTAAAGACAAAAATTGAAGTTATAAGGATACTAAAGTGATTTTTTGAAAACTGAAGTTAGTTTTATCGCATCCATCACTTTAAACTTATATACACGCAACTTTTTGGTTTTTAAAAGGTGAAAACTACCCCTTGTATTTAAAAATTGCACTGCAGCCTGAAGGCTTATTGTACTTGCCCCACATTCACACTTCATCGACGCTGCCGATACAACCGGAAGAGCCACAAGCGCGGCGAAATATATCCTTATAGTATTAACAAAATTATGCAGGGTGTTTCATAAAAAGTTCCTATAAACATATGTCCGGACTTCATTTCCTGGATACAGGGAGATATTTTTCTTTAAAGTCGGTGTTTTTAAAAATCCTTTAGGTAACCGATTTTACTGAAACTTGGTTCACTTATACTGCCGTCCAATGGAAAAACACCGTATGTGCATTTTTATAACTTTTGAGAAAATCGCGTTTAAAGATTTGCCTCATAAAATTCCTTGCCATTTACATATAAGATATAAATTTAAGGGGGTAAAAGTTTGTCTTATCTATCATATTGTTTAACATTTAAAGAATATATTCTTAAGATTTTAAATCGATCTGAGCAAAACTTTTGAAGTTTTTGTATTAAAATTTTCCAATTTATTTCTTTTTTAAGCAGTTTTTTTATAAAAATATCGATTTTTCTTTGCAACAATAGTAAATCTTTCTATTGTAGCTAACAGAATACGAAAATATCAAAAACTTATTTTTGAAAAGAATGTCATATACGGTGTTTTTTCCTTTGGACGGCAGTATAATAGGACGCTTGTAAAGCTCTTCCTAGATTAAGAATATTGGTCCCAGTGGTGTTCCAGTGGGCACCACGGCCAATATCATTATGAAAAACGGACACCACTGACTTTTTATGAGTTTTTTTTTCAGATTAACCTTTAAAAATGCAACTTTTAAGTCTCTTGGTTGTTCTTAGTATCTCGCTTCTTGAAAAAAAAACAAAAAAAAATGAAACTGCTTTAATTTCTGCAAAAATTTAACTATTTACCTTAAAATAAATAAGTCAGTTCTCTTATTTACTAAGCTCAAAAACATTTATTTTTTTAATTTTGGATATTATTTTATGTTGTTTATGGATACTTTTTAGAATTACTTAATGTGGCTTTATTTTTTTCTCGATACCAAGAAAATAAAGAGACTAAAAGTTGCATTTTTAATTGGTTATTCCAAAAAAAAATATATATTTTAAAAGTAAGTGGCGTACTTATTTTTCTTAATAATATTGGCTGCGGTGCCCACTGGACTCAATAACCTTAATCTAGGTAGAGCTTTACAAGTGCCTTATTACATTTATTAAGTGTATGAAATTCCATCTGAATTGGTTAAAATAAAAGGTTTTTAAAATATTTAAAAAATATCGATTTTTCAACGCCCTATATCTCAGAAATGAAGCAAGTTTGAACATATGTTTATAATTTTTTCTTTATAAAAAGACAAAAGAAATCACCCCCTTAAGTTTCGTACCGTAGTAACGTATATTATTTGTAAAAGAATTTATCCTTAAAAACACTACCTGCAATGAAAAAATATAAGGTTTTTATCGTTTTAAAGTCAACGAATCTATTCTTTTTTTTTCTTTTTATGCTCAAAGAATCTATTAGACAAGCCTTAACTTCTAGAGTTATAGGTGTATCAAAATAAGATTCGGTATACGTAAACTGTATGAAAAGACGAGAGTTTTTACATATTTTTTATCTTCTGGTCACTTCCGATTTCACCGTCAATGGTTCTGGCTTAAAATTTTGAATTGGAATACCTTGTAGAGGAGAAGGCCCGAATATGAGCCATGTTTGATCGCTTAATGAAAAGCTACGCTTACTCATGACCCACCCCAACTCACTTTTTTGTGTTTGCCGTCTGAAAACGTAGAGAAGCAAAACACTTGTTAAATAAAAGCCATACTTATTTTCGAGCGGAAACTAATTGTCATGCCTAGTCCTCATGTACGGAAAAATATTGCAGGACCTCGGAAGTCCGGAATCACGTGACTACAATATCGAAATTTTATTGGGCTTTACGTAGCTATGTTGAAAGTGACAGATCCGTGACATTTCCGTGACAGTTCTGGAAAAAAGTTAAAATTTATTAACTTTTTACAAAATCCGCCAATTTCCATGTTAACTTTTGTGCTCATCAGGTATTTTTGGTAATATTATTAGTTTAAGTAATAGATAACCTAATTCACATTTATAATCTAAATTTGTTTTTTGCCTCTATAAACAGACGACTTTTTGAAAATTTCGCCAATCCGTAGTTCCGGATTTATGCAATTTTTGTTCACATGAGGACTAGGCATCAGTTTGTACCATGACTACGCATCGCTTTTAAGAGGTCAAAGTTGGTAAAGCTTAGTTCATTAGCTTACGAAATGCGATTTGCGAATTGCGAATCCTGTGCTGATTGGTCAATTTGTAACGAAACATTCGAAAGTTGTTACAAATTGACCAATCAGAACAAGTTTCGCAATTCGCAAATCGCATCTTGCAAATTTATGAACTAAGCTTAAGGCTTCTGGACACTGGATAGTCTATGTGATTGTTTTTTGTTAAATCTTTAAAAATAATTGTGTATAAAGATTTTAAAGTTTGTTGGTTATGTTTGGAATATGGGCCTCACACCAAATTAAAATATCGGCATATTCAGACCATGTTAAGAGTTTATTTATTTTATAGAAAATGTCTCGAACATCCAAAAATATATGGGCTGTTTTCTGATAAAAGATATATGTAGGTGCGATGCGTTATTTGAGCGGAAAATATATTTGCGATTATAAAACAAAATTTTGTTACTTTTTGATTATAAAAATGTTTTACAGTACAGTTTTTGCATTTTAATAAGGTCGCCCATATTTCAAGCATTCTTGTTACGAGTATAAATATGGCTTTTGCTACTTCTAAAATATACATATGTGACTAATCATTTGTTAATAAATATTTATACTAGTAGTCAAAAATAAGAAGACGCAAAAAAACAAAATGGGGCCCATATATCTTCTCCTCTATATCTTAACAATTTTTTGTTTTTTAAGGTAATTTTTGAAAAATGGTAAAAATACAGAGTGTCAGTTTAGAAATTTAAATCCGAAATCGATTTTCGGTAAAATCGAATGTGACCTGAAAATGTAAAATATGTAAAAACTCCTAATTTTCATACGATTAACCTATACCAATTTTAAAACACCTAATAGGTACTATAAAAGTTATGGCTTTCCTAATAGATTTCCTTGATACCTGGTGTTTATTAGTTAAAAAAGTCAAGATAAGTTTATGTCACCAATTTAGTTAGTCAAGTTTTTAAAAATTTAAGAACCTATCCTTTTTTGTTATATCAATTTTTGTTTAAAAATTTTTTACAAGGTTTTAAAGTACTTTTAGAAAAAGTTTTATAAATATATTCGAAAAAATGTCTCATTGCCCCTTTTAGGTATTTAACTTTAAGATCAAAATACTAACAAACAAAAACTCACCATCGAACAACCATAGCTTTTTCTATTGCATCTACAAAACCAAAAAGAAACACATTCAAAAAGCAATTTTTTTTTAATTTTTAAACACTAGAATAATAAATAAATACTTTTTATATTTATTTAGTAAAAAGATTTATACTATATTTTTGCTTAGAATAGGTTTTTCTAACGACTTTTGAGGATTTTTAAATAACTTTTACACCACCGAGAAGAGGTAGCATTTACCCCCTGGAAGAAAGTGACGTTATGTAACTATATCGCTATCGTCAAAATTTCAAGTCAATAAGTATATTTTAAAAATGTTCGGAACGCAAAACCTTTAGTGACTGGACTATAATAAAGGTTACATCATCATGTACCATATCAGAGTAATATACAAATATGTAAATACTTACAAAATTAAAAATTATCTCTATTACATATACGTACATAGTATGCCAAGTTGTAGGTAATCCATAAGTCAATTACAGTCACTGATTAACACACATCGTACGAATACAGGATGTCTTACTAGTAAGAACACAACACACAACACTTAATATGTTTTTTGAGTACCGTGAGTGTCGGGTTATTAATGTAACCCATCTTTTCCCTGTTCCGTCAAGCGTTGTCCAAGCACTGAAACATGCATTTTTTGCATTTCACAGCACCTTTTAGACAACGCGGTAGTGCCACCACAGACGTTATGTCGGTTACTGTATTATATTTACAGGGTTGTGAAACAAGTTTAAAATAAATGTTTTTTTTTCCACTGAGATATTTACAACCAAAAATCGTCATCATTTATGCACAGAATACCAAAAAAAACATTTTCACACTTTTCACGTAAGAAGGTACTGTTAGAGTGGAAAACTTTAAAAACTGGATTTGAAATCTCTAAAAATTAGATTACGAGTTAAAAGATAAAACAGGTAAAGACGAAACTGTTTAAAATTAAGTTTTAGGACTATTTATTAAATTTAATTTTGCATTTTGCGACATTCTGTATTTAGAAATTATTTTTTCTATTTTTGTCACTACAAATCTTTTTATTATACGTAGGTACCTATTAACTGATTTGAAATAAAAACAAATAAAATTTATATTGCTACGTGTGATAATGACATTCTTCCGACTTTCAATTTTAGTGTCAAAATTACATACTTTATCGGACTGGATACTATAATGATTTCATTAGAGTACTGAGTACTATAATGAAAAGAATTAGGTCGTGTGCGATATTGACAACTTCTTTCAGGGATCACCAAGTTTCGTATTTGGCATAAGTTTTTTGATATACCGTAAATACTGGCATGTAAACATTTCATATTGGATAATTCATTGTACATCCTTTGTTGTTGCTTTACTGGCCAATATACCTTTACCTACTGCTTATACAGTATACCTTTAGACTTTTTGGGCATGAAACCAACAGCTGCTTTATTGGCTACTTCTTTGATATCGGAAATTCATATTAAAACGTTAAAATCATGTGGTCATTGGTCTAGTTACTTTTATACTTGTACAGACAGTGGCCGGGACATTTCTTACTTGCACCTTGCAAAGCTAGGTATACACCAACACACATAAAATCAATTAGGCATTTGTTTGCCAGTGCTCGAATAATAATAATGGGCGCAAAATGATAAAACTTCATAGGCGTGGACTGTGCAACTCAAAACTACTAATGGAACATCGCGTTAAAAATTTTATGATGTAAAAATTAAATATTTTGATTGAAGAAATTAGGTATTTGATTAAGGAGAAACAATCTCGTTTAAAAAGAATATGGGTATAGAGACAAAACACATAATCAATTTACCACGTGGCGATTTTTTGAAAACCTTGTTGTGAATTAAATTAGGAAATCAAACAATTTCCTTTTTTGTTTACGACCTGCTAGTGCAGCTTATGAAAAAAAAAATAAAACAACAAAACATTTTTGTCATCAACGATGTTAACTCTCCTCAGTATCCCCACCTGAAATTCGTGTTTTACTTTTATTAACATAAAGAAAAACATTTTTTTACGCAACTGATAGTTGTAGCTCCGAAGAGGTGAATTTTAGGACATAATTCATAAATAATAAACTCTAATTTGACGTCACAAATGCGCCGTTAAAATATTTGTAGTAAATTTTTAGTCTTTTTTCCTTTGTTTTTTTTTATAAATGGTAATGTAATTATTATAATAATATAAAACTATTTTAGGGTTAGAGTCACGTCATCCGCACCAATTCCAGATTTGTTTAATCTCTGTTTTTTGTAGCTTCTGGCTATATTTCTTAATCTCCTAATTTTTTGCATCAGCAACAGTAAATCCTTTAATCCTCGAACTAACCTTTCAATAACCGCCTATCTAAGTTCAACGAAAGATAATTTACCCTTCGGTTTATTTATTTCTTAAGAAAAATAACATAAATTAAACGGCACCACTGATATACTCGCATGGCATTTATCCGTTTTACTTGCCTGACTCTTCTACACAGGGCTAGTTGCTGAATTAATAGCGTAGCCAGTAACAACTTCGGTAGAAGGGGAAGGTAAGTAGGCAAGTAAATAGACTGGCTGGCTATTCACACTTCTGTCCTCGCTACTGGTACATGTACATGTACTAGTACTTTCCTAATCGGTTTACATTAGGTTATTAGCTGTTATGCTACTGGTGCAGGCAACAACCCATTTAATATACCAATGTACAGGGTGGTGCGATTTCGACTGTTTAACAAGAAACTCGTATTTCCTGACCTGATTTAAAAAAATTGACATAGGTGTCTTGTGCTCGATTTTCGAAATTAGATGAATGGTGAAAACCGCATCCCAAAATCTCTATCGGTATCCGAGATATTATCGTTTTTCATCTTTTGGCCATTTTGAAAAACATTCATAAGTTCGTCAATTTTGAAAACTTCCCCAAACGGTGTAAACATTCTTAAGGCACTTTTTGAGTGGAATCCATTGAACTAGGTACTCAGATTTTTAAAATTATTTCTAGTTTCGTTGAAAATATATAAAGCTTAGTTTTTTAAATGTAAATCATAGTTGGCCATGATCTAAAAAATTGCTAATTTTTTGCTCTTTCCAATGATATATTATTATTCATACTTATCTTTGAAAGTGGGCAAGATATTTCAGTTTTATAATTTTTGCTATAGTAGGCCATGGAAAAAAATCGGCAGTTGTCAAAGTCAGGTAAATAGCATACCAGTTGATTCATTTTTGCTAAAGGTGCCAACTATCAAACACAGACTAAAAAAATAATGCAATTAAATGCCACACTTTATATTTATGAACATAAATTGGCCTGAAAAATTAAACGAGTTTAAATGAAAACTAGAACCTACGGAAAAACTTAATTTAAAGTAGATGTTTAAAGTTGGCTCCTTCTTCCCTAATACATAATAAACACCTTTTTTCAACTGCATTACAAGCGTTTATTAGTTCAACAGGTCTAATCGCACCAAAAGCTTGCCTAGTCCCTACTTGCAACTCTTTCCGTGTTTCGATAGTTCTTCCTTTAAAAACTATATCCTTCAATCTTCCCCATAAAAAAATCTAATGGTGTTAAGTCTTAGGACCTAGCATAGTATAGATCCTCTAGTACCAATTCATTTATCTTGAAATTCTTGATTCAAAAATCAGTTGTAATTCGTGCGTTATGCGGAGGGCAGCCATCCTGCTGATAATGGATATTTCGAGCCTGCGCTAATGGCAAATCTTCCAAAAATGGTGCAACATATGTTTGAAAAATATTCACATAATCTTGTGCGGTTAAACTTTTATTAAAAAAATGAAGACCCAAAAATCAACCACCCAAAATCTCAACCCAAATATTGAAACCTTGCCGTCCTTGTCTGTTCACGGGGACTATAACATGTGGGTTTTCTGTAG
>JACEGR010012917.1:0-10411 GCA_014170235.1 Listronotus bonariensis | reverse complement strand
AAACGGGACAAATTAAAAAGTGAGGTTTGTTTTTCATTTGATGTCTACTGTGAAGTTGGATGCAAAACTGCCTCACGTACAACGATGGCCTGAAATGTGCTTGACTTCGATTTTCAATCGACTTTCAAGCCACCGAAATAAACACGTAGACTTGGAAATCGCTTTAAAGCCGCTTTGTTTTCAAGCCAGCTTTAACTATTCGATATAAACGTAGTAATACATATTGTGAGGTAGAGGGAAAACGGGTATTATTTATATTAAATATATTATATTATATATATTATATAAATAATTTTAAGCTTCATAGGTAACAAAACAATAGGTTGTCATCGAAAATGACTATTAAGTGTTTTTACTCAAATTATTCTTGATGTTCGGAGACAATTTAATAATACGATGGTATTGGTTTCAGTGGCGTAGCTAGCTGTGGGCAAAGAAGACCCTCCCCTCGACGTCGCATTTAAAAACGCCCTGCAAGAACTCTTGAAATGCGATGCTACCAGACTTAAAATCTCCGTTGCTATTAAATTAAATGCAAACCTAAAAACCTTGAACACACTCGTGACAAACTGTCAACTTTCTGCTCTTGAGACGTGATACGTGATCTAAGTTATCGTAAAAGCGTTATACAAACGGTTTTTTTGTTTTTACTTAGCTAAAACTACATTTTACTTGTCACACACAAACGACAACATTTTGCGACTGTCTTCATCTTTTAGCCCATATCGAGGGCCACACAGCAGTACCCAAGATCGTTTGACTAGGTAAGGTTGCCTCGTAAGCCTTGCAACATGGCGGACCATACGTCACATAGGTATTTTGCTCATTATTTAATGAAGTTTTTAACAGTGTAGTTTGTGTTTTTGTCAATATTAAAGAAATACTTTTAAATACTGTTAATTCCAGTTGTTACCGTAATTTCTTTATTTCCTATTAATAAATTATTTAACAATGATTATTCTAGCTGATTTTTAAATATTGTATATCGCGCTCTTTCGCCCTCATAGTATTATCCGTCTAGATATCCTTGTTGGCGCCAAGGAACCAGCAGTGCGGTACATATGTGACGTAATGAGGCAACCTTACCTAGTCAAACGATCTTGAGCAGTACCTACCTCGTAAGTCGCGAAATAACAATTTTAGGGGGCAGACAAAAAACTGCCTAATACTATTAATTTGGTAAAAGGAGGCGTTATTTTTTTAATAATATTATAATATTAAAAGGCAAATAATTTCTTAATCATATTTCGCAAGTAAATATAGTTCCTTATTTTAAACTTATAAGATATTAAACAACGAATATCATTAATTCTTTAAACGTTACTTACGAAGTACTACGGTGTGTCTCTCGACATGTGTGACCAATCTAACCGGAACATTAAACGCTTTTTTCAAATTTATATTTATGGTTTTCAATATTGTCCCACCGCGCATTTATACTTTTTCACTATTATGAGTAGGTATATTGTGTCTAGTGTTAAATTTACAAATGTTTTTCCGGGTGGGGAAATTTAATATTCCCGGGGTTTCCAAAAATATATAATAATAATACCGTCAAAAAGTTGAAGACTAAAAAAATGGTCCACACGTTTTAAAACCAAACAATCTACTACTTTAAAATGACTGTTATACTTATAATTTGACCACGGAATTTAATTTGGTAAATTTCTCCGGGGGTTTCCCGGGCCACCCCTGAATTCAACGCTGGTGGTGTCAAATAATGTGTGATAAGATATATTTATTGGATAGATGTAGGCCACGAAAGAAAAGGGTAATTGCTGATGCGGCTTTGCCTACTTCTATATTATTTCCTACGCCACTGATTGGTTTCTTAGAAAAATGCTGAAATTTTTCGATGCAAAATTTACAAAAACTAGATAATCCTTGCTGCTTTTAGCTTTAAAAAATTAATGTACCATTTTTGTGTCCCAAATCATACGCAACTCAAAATCCTATATCTGGAAAATGACATTTCCTGCAACTTTTGCCTATTTGATTCTTTTAAAAAATGGACGTTCTTCGTAATAATTCCTCCGCTTTCTCTAGCCCTCGACGAGCTTTAGCGGAATAGTTATTTAAATATAGGATGTTACAGAATGTCGTTAAGAAAAGGGCAGATTCTACCATTCAAAATATAAAAAAAGTTCATATAAACAGGGATCCGCAAATTCGTTGTTCCAAAGATTATTAAAAGAAGTATTAAACTTGTAAAATATATTTTTTAAATATCTTAGATATCCTTTCCTAATTATATTTAATGTTTATCGCATTAGGGGATAATTTATCACTAACTTAATTATAGAAGGAACAGTTGAAAAATGTAAATTCGGTGCTCTTTGATAAGAAAAAAAATCACAAAAAGTTTAAAGCAAATAAATCGGCATGCTTGTCTTCGCGGCCGCCTTTACTATATTTCTTTTATGATATGCCGGTTGATGCAGGTGGTCATCGCCCTATGGGATAGCAATTAATTTTTCTGGTCAAAATTCTGAAACTTAAAATGAGGTGCTTTTTACTGGAAAAATATTATAAATTATTACAAATGCTTTTTGGAAACCTAAAACTTATTATATGTTATTATAAATTTACACCCCACTTAACATTATTATCTTTTATTGTACAAAATAAACTAAAATGTCAGCTTGTTTGGTTAATACGGTAGTATTCTAATCAGTAATCCGATGATTATTTTCTCATATGATATACAGGGTACGACAATAGGTATGATTTTTTAAATGGAATACCCTAAATATTATATCACCACCAAAAAATATTTTAAAATGCTTTAAAAAATACTACATTCGATGTGTCTATCTTAATTAGTTTCGGAAATATGACCATCCAAATCTGAAAAATAATTTTAAATTATTCTTAGAAGCGTAATAATAATCCCAACTTTTTTATTTTTTAACGTATAAAATAAATAAAAAACACTGTTTTGTTGGGTAGATTCTGTAGAATCCATATCTTTCATCAGAATGCTTTTATCTTTTAGGATATACAGTGTAGGACAAAACATATTAAATTTTAAAATGGAAAACCTTGTAAATTATAAAAAAATGTTGTATCTGTGCTTACACTCAGAAGTAGCAAAAAGTAGGAAGGCAATTGTAAGTACAAAAACTGATAAAGAAAAAGGTAAAAAAATCTTTGACAAAAGTAGCGAGACTTCCCGAGACTGCATCGGAAACACAACAATAGCTCTTATTATTTAAACTCTTTTACTTTTTTAGTAAACAAGGGTAATAATAAAATAAGTAGATTAAATGTTGTATATTTATGTTTACTTAAAATACATTTTCAAGTTTCTTATTACCCCAATAGAAGTCGTCATATCCTTTTATAATTTTGCGTACATGTAGTTTGGAGTATCTACTTTGACATACACAGCATGAGCCATTAAAATTTAAAAGTTGCTTTTTGGCCAAAATAATGGATTTCTATCTCATAGTGTATCGGCGCGTCGCTGTAATGGGTAGCGGCGCCTTTGTATAAGATAGTCCGATTGTAGGCGGCCTTTTTTGTTTTTTGTATTATTTTCAAAGGGTACCGAATTTGCGCTTTTAAAATGTTCTTACTATACATCTCATAACTCCAGTGGCGTCTTGAGCGGCAACTAAAGAAATATTCCTAAAAACGGTACGCCACTGACTGTGTTAGTGTGTGAAAAAAATTTGTGCTTTTTTAGATTAAGCAAATAAAAATACTGCTCTTATGTATCTTATTTTTTTTTTTCGTATCTTGTTTAGTTTAAGAGAAAAAAATCACTTAATTGCGTATTTTTAAACCATAAAAGAAGCATTTCGGGATCATTTTCTTTAATAAAATATGTGTTTTTGAAATTTTTCAGTTTTTTGACAAGTTTAACACCTTGAATTAGAATGAAAAATTTGTCGACCCATATTTATATAATCTAATTTCAAGATTTTAAACGGTATAATTCCCCTTTTCATCTCTTAATAGAGCAGCACAAAGTGACACTCTCCTGTATCCCTTTCGTGTCTATCTACAGAAGCTCCAAAGTTGCCACATTATCTGTGCCTTTCAGTTGACATGCTTTTTTATATAGCAAAACAATTAATTAACAAAATAACAATCCGTGTAAACGTTAAAAAGAAAGCTTCGAGGTATTTACCAACAGAACTGACGTTAAAGAAAGCACCATGTGGCTAACAACATGTGTTTACAAACGTAAAATTAGCCAACACAAATTGAGTTACAAAGAAATCCATTAATAATAAAAATGAGTTATTATTTTTTAATAAGTGTGTCAAAGAGGTATTTGTAAGTTACATATTATATCTAATAGGTTAAAAGAGAAATAAGAATTTAATTTGGAAGTATAATTTGACATAGATGGGGTTTTTTATTGTTAAATCTTATATACATATATGGTTTTTTTTTGTTAAATCCTATGTTAAATTTCCATTTCATTTACAGCTTTAAGCTATAAGCACTAAATTTAGTATCCTAATTAAAATTGACATTTTATCTACTATTTTTAGATTTGGATGGAAATATTTCCAAAACTATAAGGGTACGTTACATCTGTTATATATTGCATGATATTTATGTCAGACAGAAATTCTGGCGAATGTAAACAATAAAAAATTTCTATCGGACATACATTTTTGACCACAACCATTAGACGATAGCACACATTACGTGTGAAAGCCAAAAACCGAAAATAGAATAAAATATAATAAATTTTTGACCGTTTACATTAACCATAATTTCTATCTGACATAAATTATCATGCAATAAATGTCAGATGTTTAAGGGCTTCTGGTCGAAGGTCGAAGGCTGCCAGACGTGAACTGATCCCTTGAGCGCGCCTTAAAAATGTGGAAAACTTTTTATTAAAAAAAGACTAATTATCTAACTTTAACATTACTTTTGTAAAATTACCAGTCAATTAGTTTTACCAAAGTAATGTCAAAGTCACATCATTAGTCATTTTTAATTAAAAAAATCATATTTTTAGTCAGATCATCAGTAATTTTTAATAAAAAGTTTTCCACATTTTTGAGGCGCGTCCAAGGGATCAGTTCACGTCTGGCAGCCTGGTTAAGGACTTATTTTTAAATAATTTCGACGGGAAGCCCCTAAACCTATGTTAAGGGATTGCAACCTTTTCTAATAAGTTTTCTTAACTCATAATTATTATTTTAAAATAATTTATTTATTATTAATTTATTTCTATTAAATTTTTATTAATTTTTATTATCTTATTGAAAGAGCAGAATAGCCCTTTATAATATACAGGGTGGCCCACAATATTCGACACGGTCTTTAGCTGGATAACCATGGAGTTTTTAAAAAAGTAAATACTGAAACATATACAGGTCGAATAAGGCCACAGTATAAAATTATTTTACTCTATACAGAATGTCTCAAAAAAGTGTGACGTATCAAAGTTATATTTTTTAAATGGAAAACCCTATATTTTATGACGGTTTTAGATTCTACATAAAAAATAATTTAAGTTTGTTAATAGTAACAAGTGTCTAATTTAATTCGTTTTGGTGATATTTGTTTTTTTTTCAAAATGCAGGGGTGCAATTAAATTAATTTTATTTTAACAATATAAACTCCTTAAACTTTAAAATTTGTTACAAGATTAGGAAAAATCTGCCTTAACATACGTAGGTCATATCAAAGTCATAGATTATACAGGGTGATCAAAAAATAATTTCAATTTTTTAGAAAGTCAAATTGCAATATCTCTCTTATTTTAAATGGAACACCCTGTATTTTTACACCACATGATGACAAACCAAATGCTCTTTCAAATGGTTATAAGTTGCCTATACCCATCTTTTATACTTTTTAAGTAAGTTCCGTTTTAACATATTTTTATTCCCAATGTCTATTTAAATGTAAGTAGGCTGTGATATAGCTATGCCTATTTACTAAGCCGTTATTGCAAAATGTAAATTTGTTGGAAAAAGCACAAAATTAAAAAAAATTGTATTACCTGCCACTATTTTTAAAATTCACAAAAGAATTCATTAGTTGCTTATAATGCTACTTCCAATAACACTTATTTCAGCTGAATGTGGTAATGATAAAACTTGTGTTTTTAAACAATCCTAATAACGCCTCTGGTCAGTTATGACGACATTCTGTGACCTATAACTCGTTTCTTTCATTATCCATAATCACTGTGTCAAATTTTTTAAAGCAACTATTAAGGTTATCAGATGGTTTCTCCTGGAATATTTTTCAGTATTAACTCTAGACTAAAGTAAACCATTTTTTCACATCCTACCAGTATTATATCATCTTGTTGTTGTAGAAAAAGGGTTTTTGTTTAAAATCATTGAAATTTCTTTTAAACTCACTAAAACACTAGTAATCAATAAATAGTCGTTGTTATTTTCTTAAGAAAAATATTAATGGCTGCTATGTCACAGCCAACTTTAATTTAAATAAACATTTGGACTAAAAATTTGTAAAAACAAATTTTACTAAAAAGCACAAAAGATAGGTATAGGCAACCTATAACCATTTGAAAGAGTATTTTATTTGTCATCATGTGACGTAAAAAAATACAGGGTGTTCCATTTAAAATAAGAGAGATATGGCTATTTGAGCTGTTAAAATTAATGGTTTAACTTTGAGAACACCCTGTACAAAAAAAAACAAAGATTTGTATTAAGCAAACGAAGAACTATGATAAGTTTAAAAAAATTACGCACACGCGGATATAATAAAATCGAATAATAAAAAATCAACAATCAAGTGACAAATTTAAAAGACACGTGATAGATGAAGATACCTTTTTCTATCGTAATTTACAAAATAAAGACATTAAACACCCAAATTACCCAACACGGGCTCACAATAGTCCTAAATCTTTCTTTTAACATAACCAATACGTAACGATATCTTTCACTGCCTATAAACAAAATAAAAGTCAACATTGATTCAAAAACACGTTCAAATATCTCATCAAAAGAATAAATAGATATACAATACACCACATGAACCAAAACCGTAACGATAACGTTAAATGCGCTATAATAGTTAAGAAAAGGTGCATTTTTGAACCAAAATTTAGCAGGGAATAAAGCAAAGTTTTGGGATTGGAATCGATCTAATCTTAGCCAAGTTTTCAGTTGACCTTATGGTATATATGGCATTGCAAAATACATTAAAACCAAAGAAAGAAGCAGATATGCGCGCTTTAAAAAGTTAAAAAAGGAAACGTATATTGTTTCTCCAGCGGTCGCGGTGGTTAGTGAAGGCCATTTATGAAAACTCGCTAATACCGCACGGTAAAAATTAGTATTGCAAAACAATGCATAGGTAATATATTTGCATTGCTTTTATTTTGGGTTACGTATGTAGTTTTCTCTTTCTCTATTGTTTTATCGGATATTGTATAGTTTTTTGCATTAACAGTGGGTTCAACTGTGCAAGAAATATTAAATTTATATTTGTTAACGTCTGGTAAAAATAGTTATATTTGTACCAAGAGCGTAAAAAAGCACACGCTCGCGGTTAAAAGTTGTTGCCCGAGCTCCGCGAGGGCAACAATCAGCTGTGGGCGTAAAAGTGCTTTACGCCAGAGGTGCAAACAATATTTTTGTACGACTGAAATAAATATACAAGCATTCTCTGTACTTAGGAGAAAATTTCCCAACTTTTAATGTTTCAAATTGTAATCAGTATACTTTTACATGTTTAAATAAATACATTTTTGTTGTACCAAAAGAAATGGGACATTATTTAATTTTATTAGTGTGCGGACGTTAAATTGTATTTTACGCCCGGTCGTAAAAAAAAATATTTTGAATTTTACATGAATAGAAAATACAAGTCACCGGCAGTGATTACCACTTAAACAAACTTTGGGAATTGTCTTGTCCATAAGTTAACATTACATGGTAATAAACTTACGTCAGTTTTCTTTACTCCATAGTAAAATCTACAATGTAATTATTAACAATGTTCTTTTTTTTTTCAGGTAACACCTTAGGCAAAACGAGCAATGTAATGGTAAGCAAATGACTTGACGGTGGGGTTGTGAGCCAGTGGCAGGTGGAATTTAAAAAACTTTCATAAATAAATGCAGCAGCTTACATTAAAGTAGAGTGGCGGTAAAATGGTATGTGGCATCAGTTGGGTACCACTAGACTCCAAAATATTTAATATTCGAGGTTTTTTAAAGATTTTATCCGCCACTAGCTCACCACCTCCGCCGCCACGGCACTTTAGTGCGCGGCTTACCTTAGATAGATAGATAGATAGATAGATAGATAGATAGTTTATATTACCAAAAAGAGTACATTGTCGTACATAGGTTCGTCAGTAGATATATGCATATACATGATGGTAAATACTTAATGAATAAAAATAAAAGAAGTATACATGTCATAGACTATAAAATTAAAATAATTAAAATTAAAACACAATAAAATACATAAAATACAAATAAATGCCAAAAAGACAT
Organism: Listronotus bonariensis; assembly: GCA_014170235.1. Taxonomy (NCBI): domain Eukaryota; kingdom Metazoa; phylum Arthropoda; class Insecta; order Coleoptera; family Curculionidae; genus Listronotus; species Listronotus bonariensis. The sequence continues at coordinate 1,953 of JACEGR010012917.1, read as the reverse complement.
GTAAAAACAAACAACAGAAATTAATGCTGTAAAAACAAAAATAAATACTTAATGAATAAAAATAGAAGAAGTATACATGTCATAGACTACAAAATTAAATTAATTAAGATTAAAACACACTAAAATACAAATAAATGCACAAAAAACATGTAAGAACAAACGCAAATAAAGACATTGACATATAGCATATATAAGACCTATACCTAATTGAAACATATTTGATAAATGCCTACATATAAATAAAATGCCAACATGCAAACATAAAAAGTATAAAAGTGTAACAAATTAACAATGGTCAAAGCATAAAAAATAAAAATATTAACACATGACATATTATGTAAGATCTTTACCTAAATCAATAGATAATATCAATAAACAATAGACACAGAATTAAAAGAAAAAAAAATATATATATTAATATTTAAAGCTTAGTCCTACAGCCGCTGATACAGTGGGCAGCAGATAGTGAGTGCCCAGAGAAGATCATACATTTGTAGTTAGTTATCCGTTAGAAATTCGCGTATTGAATAATATGATTTGGCCAAAAAATAAGCCTTGGCTCGCCGCTCGAATGTTCCCTCACGTAAAGTTCTTATATCATAGGGCAGAGCATTGTAAAGTCTAATGCAGCTATACAAAGGACCTCTCTCAAAAAGTGCAGTCCTATGCAAAGGCACTTCTAAAAGCTGTCTTCCACGTGTTGAGTAGACATTAGAAGCACCAAGTCTTATAAACCTTGACCTATTTTTATTCACAAATTGTACACATTTATACATATACATGCAGGGGAATGTAAGTATCCTTTTAGCAATGAAAGTTTCCCTGCAACTCTCCCTAAATTCAAGATCAAAAATAAGCCTTACAATCCTTTTTTGTCCAACAAAAACACGTCCACACTCTCCACTCGCACCCCAAGAAACAACATTACCTGTCATGAAACTATATGCCAGTGAATAATAAACGGAAAGTAGAGCATTCTGGTCGATAGTGTGTTTTAGTTTAAGAATAGCAAAAAACGCTGAATTTAGTTTTGCAACAACATGGTCAATATGGGAAGTGAATGTTAGCTGAGAATCAACATAAGTGCCCAAGAATTTGGTCTGACCTGAAAACTCAACATCACTGAGCAAACCGAAACCGGTTGGTATTTGCTTTCTATTAAAAAATTCATAAAAGTCGTTTTCTCGCCATTTAATATTAGGTCATTCTTTCTACACCAGTCATTCATACTGTTACGCACCACATTAATCTTTTCACTCAGCTCAGCAAGGCTGTTAGCACTTACAGTGATTGTGGTATCATCCGCGTACATGATTATGTGATCACATGGAACATTCTCAGATAGATCATTGGTATATAGAATGAACAGCAAAGGTCCTAGTACCGATCCCTGCGGTACACCAATATTAATAGATTTCGAACCAGAAAAACATCCATTATATTTTACTACCATATTTCTGTCCGTCATATATGATTCAATCCAGTTTAATAATAAACCTCTTATACCCATATTATATAATTTTGATAGCAGGAACCGTTTATTCACTGTATCGAAAGCAAAGAGGATCATGTTTTGTCGAGAACTTAGTAGAGTTCCAACGCTGTTAGTTAAACACCGCTACGTCATACTTTAAAAGCAATAAAATGCCCCAAAAACACATTTTATCGTCTACAGAAACCCTATATCTACAATTTGCGGTAGCTAGTTATTCTGTGCTACAATTAAGTGATGCCTATTTGATTGTTGATGACGTAGCTGTGTTAAACTTACAGTGTTCGTAGAGTCCGCCCGTTTAGTAAAGAAGCCACCGACGTCATCATTTTCTGCGAAAAATGTCCTGTATCTCTCTTTCAAACGCGGCTTCGTGAGCTTCGTATGGTTACTATGGGAATAGGCATTTTGTTTTTAAAAAATAAATAATATTTTTAATGCAGGTTAAGGGAGGAACAGGA
>JACEGR010012916.1:0-10415 GCA_014170235.1 Listronotus bonariensis | reverse complement strand
CTTGTACAGGGTGGCTCGAATTCGACGCACATCATTGGGATTTCGGAAACCGTAAGAGATACAGGATCAGTTAAATGGAGGCAAAGTTGCGCAATTTGATGCTTAATAAAATGCCGTTTTGCTTTTTAAAAAATTCCGATTACTTCCGAAGATATTCAAAAAAACCGGAATTTTCAATTTTGGTTTCTATTGTTTCCTGGCTATATTTGTTAAGATAACTTAAAATGGAAAACACGTTTTCATGGCAACTTTTTCTGCTCTATAATTCAGTGTGATTAAATATTGAATCTGACGTTTCGGCTTCTGGCGACCATCATCAACTTAATTTTTTTAAATACGAACGTGATATTTTTTTCAATTTAATTAAATCCTTTCATCACTCTTAAAACACTATGTATCGCCACTTTGATATTTGCCGACGTTTCGGACAAAAAATTCCATCACCAGAATATTGCATATTTATTTAACCATAATACGGCCCTGAACTACATTTTTAGGTAGGAAGGTAAAAAAATAATAAACTTATTACGTATTCGTAATCTTTTTATTGCAACTCATTGATATCTAACAGCGGAAATTACTTTATTAACCGAAAATTTCATGAATATTAGACATAAGATACAAAAAGGTAGACAACAAATCAGCTTACATAAAAAATTGGTAATACTAACTTGATGCCCATATTAAAAATAAACATAATTTAATCACTATTATAAGTGTTCAAAGAGATAACCTTCCGCCTCGATACATTTTCTTGCTTTGCTTTCTATTATTAATACAGCTCGATTAATTGTTCTCGCAGGAATGGCAGCGACTTCCCTTATCAAATTTTGTCGTAGTACTTAAAGGTCGTGAGGTGCATTTTTAAATAAACGGTTCTTTAGATATTCCCAAAGGAAATAATCTACGGGACTAAGATCTGGGCTCCTAGCGGGCCATCTTGCAAAACCATTTATTAGGAAATATATGGTAAAGGAATTGAGCTACTTTCCTTCCATTGTGGGCAGGAGCTCCGTCTTGCTGCCACCATATTTCTTGAAATACTGCCAAAGGTTGATTATCTAGGGCATCTAAGACATCATTCCTAATCAAATTTAGATATCGTTCGGAAGTTAAGGTCCCTTCGTAAACGAAAGGTCCAATAATTTTGTTCCTCCACATACCAATCCATACATTAAATGAAGTTCTCCCTTGAATTCGTATCAATAAGTTGCAATAAAACATTATGAATATGTAATAAGTTTATTCTTTTTTTTACCTTTTTACCTAAAAATGTAGTTCAGGGCCGTATTATGGTTAAATAAATATGCAATATTCTGGTGATGGAATTGTCTGTACGAAACGTCGGAAAATATCAAAGTGGCGATATATAGTGTTTTAAGAGTGATGAAAGGATTTAATTAAATTGAAAAAATATCAGGTCCGTATTTAAAAAACTTAAGTTGATGATGGTCGCCAGAAGCCGAAACGTCAGACTCAATATTTAATCACACTGAATTATAGAGCAGAAAAAGTGGCCATGAAAACGTGTTTTTCATTTTGAGTTATCTTAACAAATATAGCCAGGAAACAATAAGAACCAAAATTGAAAATTCCGGTTTTTTCCGAATATCTTCGGAAGTACTCGGAATTTTTAAAACGCAAAACGGCATTTTATTGAGCATCAAATTGCGCAACTTTGCCTCCATTTAACCGATCCTGTATCTCTTACGGTTTCCGAAATCCCAATGATGAGCGTCGAATTCGAGCCACCCTGTACAGGGTGGCGCCTTTTCGTTGACTTTGCAGGGTATAGCGAAAACTAAAAGAGATAGAACAGATCTGATTGCCCAATCTCGATTTCAATTTTTAAAACAAATTTAAGGGTAAAAGTACATCATGGCTAACTTGATTTGTTTTTGAGATACAGAGTGTTTTTTAAATTTCGACAATTTGGCCAGGCATTTGTAACTCGCTTAATATTAGAGATAGAAAAAAATTATAACTAGAAAAGTTTTAAGAATTTTTACGTAGAATTTAGTGGCGTACCTATAATTTTTCATTGATTTTTAATTTAAAGTTATACCAAAGTTGGGTTTATTAAATCACCCTGTATATTTTATCATCAGTTGAAAGGTCTCCTTCAAAATAACGAATCGAGTAAGCCATGATTTACTTTCACCATTGATTTTCTTTAAAAAAATGAAATTGAGATTGACCAATCAGATTTATTCTTTATTTTAGTTTTCGCTATTGGGAATTCAAATTAAGGAGCACAGTGTTGCAATTCGGTCAAACAGCTGATAAAAATGGGTATCTAGATTCAATTTGGCGAAGAATATTTGCATAAATTACCTGATTAGTTATTAAATTTCACGAAAAATATTAGGCATCATTGTCTGACAACCTAAATAACACAAAGCAGGATAATAGTCAGTGTTTCAAAAAACTTTATATATAGCCATAAAGTGTAAGTTCTTCGTTATTTAGACTTGAACTGCAGATAAACCAAAACAGGCTTCGCACGTTTTGCTTCATTGCTGAATTTTTAACGAAATGCATGATGGCAACCACTTAAACGCCTAACACTAGTTGTTGACTAACTATTTTCTTATTTTATATTACATTCATCCTATAAATTATAAAAATTATAAAAAATAAGTATTAACTGCAACAACAGAAAGCAAAACTTGAATATGAAATGTCATTATGTTCTAAATTTGCAACTGCAACGTTGCCAAGTCGCTTAATTTTAGTTTTCAATACCCCGCAATGTTAACGAAAAGACCATATTTTTTACACAGTTCGTGTGAAAAGTTGCACACAGTTGTATAAAATTAGTAATTTTTAGACCGTATTTCCCATATGTCTATTGGTATTTTTATAGAAGCCGTAGAAGAAAGTATTTGACTATTTATTAACATGGAATATTGTGAAATTAAATAAGTGTCTAACTATTGGGAGGAATAGTAAAAATATTTTAATTTAAAAAGACATGTAAGAAAAATATTATAAAAAATCTAAACAAAGATGCTATGTTTTAAATTTTTCACTGATTATTTGAAATGTTTGACGGCGACTTTTTTATAATGTATATTTTTTACATTTTTTGTTGTTTACCATTGATTAGGTGTTTTTAATTTATCTCGAAAATATTTGTTTATTTTTTGTTTAATTACTAATAACGTATGTCCTAAAAGTTTTGGCACACAATATTTATCGGTTTTTTTAATGAAGAAATTTATTTAAACACTAACTAGTTATCATAAATTACAACTCAATACTTAACTAAACTATACTATCGAATTATGTGGAGTGGCCCATTCTGCTCTACCAGACGCAAATTTCTTCGAATGTCTCTTATGAGGTCCTGGACGGAATTCAGTTCAATTTCTCTTAATTTCTCGTAAATTCGCCGTCTTAATTGTTCCTCATCTTGTGCTTCCCAGCCTCCATGATAAACCTTTCTAGACAGTACAGCCCAAAAATCCTCTATTGGGCGAGCCTGCGGCAAGTTTGGAGGTATGTACAAAAGGTATGTGGTGTTGTCGAAGCCAGTTTTGGGTATCTCTTGAGTAATGGCATGATGCTAGGTCTGGCCAAAACATGATATCGTCATTAGCATGATGTTCGCGGACAAACTGAAGCAATTTGGAAAGGCAGTTATCAATATAGCTCTGACTATTCAAAGCTTCACCCCTCACTCTTCCCACAAAAGGTCGGGATACACCCCTGTCAGAAATTGCGCACCAGACAAGGATTTTATCTGCATATTTCGCTTTATGTTTGTATCTAACATTGTCAGGGCATTCCTCTACGTTGTCCGTATAAAATCCATCGTTTCCCTTCATTTCAGAATTACTCAAAGTGAAATACTTTTCGTCATCTAAAATAATGATTTTTTCATTGGAAAAATGTACCCGCCTCAGTTGACGACAACATCTTGGTATACGAAGAAGCTGCGCTTGAGAGTCTTTGGGGCACTTACGTCTCTTTCGATATTTAAGACCATTCCTCCTCAATTCCAACGATATCGTACTCTTAGAAGATCTGTATTGCCTAGCCAGTCTCCTCGTTGACATTCCAATCTGGTTTTTGCTCTTCTCACCAATCTCTCTGACCTCTGTGCGGTAAATGCACGTGGTCTTCCACTTTTGGGAGATTCAGACATGGTATTCCCTGCTCGCACTCCGCTATTGTTCTATAAATGGTTCTGCGTGAAATGTTTTCATTCTGGAATATTCGACAGATTTCAGCTTTGGGTATCCGCCCAACTAACTTGTAGATACTTTTTCTTGTTTCTAATTTATACGACATCTTAAAGCAAAAACTTCAAAATAAATAAATCTCAACTGACAGTAAATAAAGTAAATAAACTTTTGTTTTCAAAGGCAACTTGATATTATTTTGTTTTTGTTAAAATTAAAGACAATGAGTTTTGTGCCAAAACTTTTAGGACATACGTTATTAAGATTTTTTGATGATTGTTTAGTAATTTGTGCAATATTGTATGTAAGTGGGGTATAACAAAAAAATGTTTGGTAAACTATCTAAAAAAAAACTTTTTTTATTTTGACTGACCAAAGAAAAATGTTAAATGAAAAGATATTAAAATTTAATTTATTTTTATGTAAAAAGTGAAAAAAGCATTCCTAATATTTTATTTGTTAAAAATATTTTTTAAAAAATTTCTATTTAATCTAGTGGTTACGGTTTTTATTTATATTTTGCCATCCATTTATAATGATAATAAAAAAGGATAAAAAAACTTTCTGTATGAAAGTTCTATGGATTTTTATCTATTTTTTTTTTGAGCATAATAAAATAAACATTTAAAACTTGAAAAAAATGATAAGGTAAACTTTTTAAAAGGGAATATAATATCTACTATTGATCAGATTTGAATGGTCAAATTTTTAAAACTGTTAAAGATGAATATATTAAATATGTTTTTTTGTAAAGAACCTTTTTAATAGGGCTGGCAAAAACCGGAAAAAACAAAACCGGTTAACCAGTTTTTAAAAAGACCGGTTTCGGTTCAAACCGGTTAACCGAATATTAAAAAACCGGTATTAAAAACCGGTTTTTAAAACCGAAAACAGTTTTCAAAATCGATACACCGAAATCTATTTCATTTTCGCCGCCCTTTCTTTTTCTTTTATTCTTAAAATAATTTTGAAGACCAAAAAAAGGGTCCTCACTTTCATTTCTTTCAATTCTACGTACTAAATAAAATTTTGCCCGATTATCCAAAAAACCGGTATTCGAAAACCGATTATCCGAAAAACCGGTATTTGAAAACCGCTTTTTAAAACCGGTTAACCGATATTCGAAAACCGGTTTTTCAAAGCCGGTTAACCGGTTTTCAAATACCGGTTAACCGGTATTCGAAACCGGTTTTCGATTTTGGCCTAAACCGCGGTTAAACAAAAACCGGTTAACCGAAAAACCGGTTTCGGTTGCCAGCCCTACTTTTTAATGGTAATATAATATACAGGGTATTTCATTAAAAAAGTTGACCCCTTTTTTTATGAGTTTTTGATGTTCACTTGTTTCGTTTGTTATGCTTAAAAGATAGATGAAAAAAGTATGAAATTTATACAAGACATTTTTTTTTATCCATCTTGGTTATAGGTAAAAGTGGGCGGCAAAATAGGAAACCGTGTACGGGGTGGCCAAACTGAGTAAGGTTTTAAATAGAGCGAAAGACGTAAATTGGATACGGCTTGTTCAAATTTTGTTTAACCCCGTTTTTGTGACATTTAAGGCTTTGGCTCTATTTATTTGTACCACCCTATATCTTAAAAAATGTATTATTGCGTTATTTAATATAAGAGGTCAGTGTTTTAGGGTCCCCTTTATTTATTATTATTCAGTAATACCTTGCACCTCAACGACGTATGGACCAGGTTTGTTTACGTGTGAGCTGTTGTCATCACTACATCACAGTAAAAGCGCTAAAATGCGGTTTGCCAAATTTAATTTTTCCACTCTAAACTTACTAACCACAAGTAGTTGTTGGATAAGCCTCTATATTAAAGAATTTTGTAATATAACTTTTTAAATGAACAATACATAGGTATATTTTTATCATTTTTAGATATCATAATAAAAAAATATGTTCAAATATTATAAGTTATTATCTTTTTAAAAAAGCAAAATTCTGAAAATACGTGATTTTCTGTTAATCCCGGCAACGCCGCCCAGGGATTTTTACTCCATCGTAAATAAAACATGAATGGACTTTTCCTAAACGCTTGTGGGTGACGCTCCCTTGGCTTTGTTATTTGTGTTGGTTTCTGTCATTTGACAATTTGGAAAGCCAAAAGTGATCAAATAAAGCCTATAATGCGTTTTTTGTATATTTTCTAGTGTTTGTTGGTGATTAGAAAGTTTTTTAAAGACAATATGGATAGGCAGTGCTTTGTTTGTAGAAGGGTAGACTATTCATTTCCGCACCTCACTTTTCACAGGTAAATAGAGACCAACGTCGTTGGGTGCATACCATCGACCAAGGTTAAAAAGTAAGTCCGCCATTTTCATTTCTCGCTTGCCTCACCCCCTTTGCCTACTAGGATGGTTGGCTTAATGTTTTTCATAAAATTATGAATGAATCGCTGGGTCCATACGTCGTTGTTGCACCTCCTATTTTTTACCTAAAATACTGGCCTTCAAAATAAATTGTAAAAATATAAATTATGTACATATTATATAACTTAACCTTATGTCCGTTTTTAACTATAAGATAGATAATCTTAATAATTTTTTGGAGATTAGTTTTTTTTCTTCCGGGGAAATTCAAAAAAGCGTCCCTATTGGATACTTTTTGAACTCTTATGGAACACTATGACATTTGTTTGTCAACAAAATTTTTAAAATAAGATCACAGAGTTATGACACATCTTATTGTTAAAAATCGGACTCTTTGTTATTTTATTAAATTGACAATGTTAATAACTGTATTATTTATGTATTGTAGTGTTAAATGACTTAAAAATAATAATTATATGAAATACTGATAACAAATAAATTATTTATAAAATAGTGAGTTTTTCTTTTTTTTAACTTTCTAAAAGGTGTTAAAACATTTGGTAGAGGGACCAAACAGTTTTTAAAGTAGAAGTCTATTTGACCTTTATTTAAAATATCCACCAATGCTACCAAGGTCACCGTAAGATGTTCTGTGTGATTTCATACAACCTTTTTATTTGAAACTTTTTGTATGATCCTTAGTTTTTGAGATGTTCAGACATTTTCATAGTTTTAGGACAATATTCAAAAGTAAGCGGCATCCTTTCAGGAGCGTAATCCTTGCATAAAAATAAGGCAAAAAGTTCCTATAAACATATGGCCGAAAATGCATATTAAGGGAGCTACAACCCTTTGAAAGTTACTGAAGAAATTAGGTTTTTATTTAATATCTTTATGATTAAAAAAAGGAAGTTTTTGAAACTTTTCAAGGTTATATTTTTTTAGTGGCCAATTTTATGGTGAAACCAATTTTTCGCCTTGACGCTTCTAAGGGGTGGTTTTTAAGGGTGTAGGGAATAAAACCCTCACTAACTTTTCCCCTTTATAAGATTTTAACTTTTTGATAGCTTTTTCTGAAAGTCCAATGATTTTTACCAAAAAGGTACTCTTGCCTCAAGTCGCTAGGGGCAATAGTTTTCGAGAAAATCGCGCGTAAACACTTCAATGCAGGATTGACAGTTATTGAGTAAACATCGTCTTTAGGGTGTCCTATTCAAAGGGGCGTAGCTCCCTTAGGAAGCATTTTCAGACACATGTTTATAAGAACTTTTTGTTCGTCTTATTAAAAGCTACAAAGCCTTTATTTTAAAAATTGAAAAAAATTTTTTTTTCAAATGAAAATAGGGGTCAATCCTGCATTGAAGTGTTTACGCGCGATTTTCTCGAAAACTATTGCCCCTAGCGACTTGAGGCAAGAGTACCTTTTTTGGTAAAAATCATTGGACTTTCAGAAAAAGCTATCAAAAAGTTAAAATCTTATAAAGGGGAAAAGTTAGTGAGGGTTTTATTCCCTACACCCTTAAAAACCACCCCTTAGAAGCGTCAAGGCGAAAAATTGGTTTCACCATAAAATTGGCCACTAAAAAAATATAACCTTGAAAAGTTTCAAAAACTTCCTTTTTTAATCATAAAGATATTAAATAAAAACCTAATTTCTTCAGTAACTTTCAAAGGGTTGTAGCTCCCTTAATATGCATTTTCGGCCATATGTTTATAGGAACTTTTTGCCTTATTTTTATGCAAGGATTACGCTCCTGAAAGGATGCCGCTTACTTTTGAATCACCCTCTTTTTGAACTCTTATGGAACACTATGACATTTGTTTGTCAACAAAATTTTTAAAATAAGATCACAGAGTTATGACACATCTTATTGTTAAAAATCGGACTCCTTTGTTATTTTTATTAAATTGACAATGTTAATAACTGTATTATTTTATGTATTGTAGTGTTAAACTGACTTAAAAATAATAATTATATGAAATACTGATAACAAATAAATTATTTATAAAATAGTGAGTTTTTCTTTTTTTAACTTTCTAAAGGTGTTAAAAACATTTGGGTAGAGGTACCAAACAGTTTTTAAAGTAGAAGTCTCATTTGACCTTTATTTGAAATATCCACCAATGCTACTCTCAGTCAGTGTCACCGTAAGATTGCTCTCTGTGTGATTTCATACAACTTTTTATTTAAAACTTTTTGTATGATCCTTAGTTTTTGAGATGTTCAGACATTTTCATAGTTTTAGGACAATCAAGAGCACAGTGCCACACGGGTGCTGCTCCGTCAGCTGAGAGCAGGGACATAGGGAATCCCATGTAAATTTTGAAGTAGTCAAATATTGGCTCCCCTAATTATTTTAGAAAAAATGCTATTAGGACTTATTGAAGAGCACAGTAAGTTCCACCCAAAATGAAAATTTGAGCATTTTTCAACCAACCAGTAAAGAGTAAACTGCTTAATACTTCTGCAACGTAGTATCTCATTATGCACCCTGTACTCTAGAAATCAACAATAAAAACACCATATCGATTTATTAGTGACAATTTAGATCATTAATTTATAATGTCATTGCCAAAACTGAACAATTTTATACGGGAATTTCAAAAGAATCCTCGCATTTCATTTTAGTTTACAGCTAATTCCAACACATGCACTCACAGTTACGCAAGACAATAAAACAAATTTTTCTACATTTAGAAATCAATTTATGACGAAAATATCAGGATTTAATCAAATGCTCAAATATTCCTCCATTAACTGCCAGACAATAACCCAAACGATTATAAAACTCATTTCTTACGTTGGCTAGTTGGTACATCGATATTCTGGCACATTCAGCGGAAATAGCATTCCTTAGCTGGACTAAATTTTCATATTTTTTATTGGTAGCTTAGTTTTTAAATGTCCCCATAGAAAAAATCGTTTGGCGAAAGATCACGTCGATTTTCTTCACATTTGCAATTATTGATTACTGTGCCTGTAGTTTCAAATTTTTTATCGTCCGTTCTATTGTCGATTTACTTGGTATTGGCCTATTGGGAAAATAGGCTGCAAACATGTCCGCTACTCTTCGATAACTATTTCCCTGGTAAAACCATTTTATAATAGTGATTTTTTCTTGATTTAAGTAGTTCATTATTTAAGAATGATGTGACATTGATCTGACAACTTGAGAGTAAGAGGTTAAATAATTTTTCTAGTATTTTATTATAAACTTCTAATAATACAAGGCGGGTAAGAAGATAGGAGATTCGTAACTTATTTTAGCATTTATCTCTTAGCTGGCGGACTGAGAAGAGCTGAAATTTGTACACTGGGTACAACTTTTCGTGCTCTTTAAAAAATCCTAATTATATTTTCTTCTAAAATAATTAGGGGAGCCAATATTGGACCACTTCAAAATTTACATGGGATTCCCTATGTCCTGCCTGACGGAGCAACACCCGGTATACAATGCGGTTCACGTTTGCGTAGAGGTCTGCGTAGCCTTCCCGGCAGGGGCGGATTGAGGGCGTCGTACAGAGCGTGGCTGGAAGCCCTATGGGGATCGAGAAAAGATTCACGCTAAATTGGGGCTTCTTTCTTCTGGGGCTAAGCGCTGTGAGTGAAGATTCCTAAAGCCTGAAGATTTTACGTTTTGGTGTTGAACACATGGTGTCCTCGTATGGTCGAGGAGGTGCGCACGCCTTGCGGAAATACGTCGGTATGGTGAAAGTGACGGTTATGCGCGATACCAAGTAGTAGCGGCCGCTGGCTTGACAGTCAATTTGCATGCATGTTCAGAGAAAGTATGTCTTGAGCAATAAAAGGAAAATCTGGGGGTCTAGAATCCGACAATCCACTTTTCCAACCACTTGATGATGGCTAAATGCATTAAGCGTGTGAGAAGCCAAAACCGAAAATA
>JACEGR010012915.1:0-10417 GCA_014170235.1 Listronotus bonariensis | reverse complement strand
TGAGGGATGGCATCTTCCAATTGAGCCAAGTGGTGCATTTCTCATAAGATTATCCGACATATTTTTGCGGGGGAAAATAAGCATCGGTGGTATAAATGTGCCAGCAGCACTCATGCAACATATGACTGTCATTGTTGACCCTCTTTCAGCTGCAGTTAATGCTCCAATTTGCCTTTTACCTTTCATTCCAATAATTTGCGGAATTTTTGTTTGAACGATTGAGAGAACAGTTTCGTCCACATTAAAAACTCGATTGGCCGTGAACTTATGCTTTTCATATTCGTTTTCTAGAAGATCAAAAAACTTATTAACGGATATCCTATTAAAACCATTAGCTCTTGAAATTGAAGTACCCGTAGGTTTGCGAATAGAAAGCTTGTCCTGGTGTCCACGCAAAAAATGATCTAGCCATGCACGTCCTGCTTCTCCTTTAGCACCAAATGGATGCTTTAGATTATTGCGCTCGGCTAACTGAAAAGCCATTACTTTTACATCTTTACGAGTCAATCCGTGGTATTTGCTTTCCATCAGGAGTAAATATTGAACTAACTGTTCTTCTAGGTAATTTGGCAACACAGGCTTTCTTCCTAACTTTTTTCGACTAATTCCTCAGCAGAATGCTTAGCAGCCTTTTTGAGTCCCATTGTTTTTGCACGTACGGCAACAATCGCACTAATCATTGCTTGCTTTTCCCAAGTTTTACGACGGGACGTTCCTGGCGAACGACTTTCCTTCGGTGCTTTTAATAGTGTCCGCGGCATACTGGCAAGACTACGACAATAAACTCTTGTTAATTGCATAAATAAAATATGTGCATATAATATGGAACTCCTTGTATTTAATATGGAACCTGGTTCCATAATACCAGCAGCAAGAGAGGTCCATATTAAAAACAACACATGGTTTTAGAAAAATAGGTTAGATATATTTTAAAACTTATTAATATGGTATTTCAATGACAAAACAATAAGAACAAAGCCTTTATTCAACTACTAAAATACCCAGAAATTACTTACCACTAAATAAAATTAATTTTATAGGTCAAAACACTTTGTAAACAAAACTTTTCGAAAGTAGCAGGTGCTCACTTCACCACATGCAGCAAAACTGGCAACTGAGCCAATGTTGTCAATAGTTTTGCGGCGTTTTTACGCAACTATAAAAATAGTTTTGCGCATTATACATAGATGTCACTGGCTATTTTAAAATGAGGAAGGGGTTCCATATTAAATGCAGGTTCCATATTACCACCTTCTCCTCTATATTTTACCTTTATAAAAATAGGACACCCTGGTAAATACAATGCAGATTTTTGCCGATGAAGAAAGCTGAACATGCCTGGCTATACGGAAGCAATAAGAAACGTACTCTTTAAAATGTAATGATAAACCAAAGTTTTAAGATAAAAGACTGTTAATGGATAAATTAAAAGCAAAATTTCTTACCAGCTTACCAAAACATCTAAATAGACTAATAGGCTGAAAAGACAACAATTAAAGAAAAAGAAATATATCGGATATGTACAATTTTTTAAAAAATTAGGTTAAATTTACTAAGGGGTCTTTTTAAAAATAAGAAATTAAAAGCTACCTATATTTTTGTTGTTAAATGTAGAGGAAGCCACCTGCAGTCCTTTATTTTTGTCCAGAGTGTCATTACTTTTTTGCCTAAGTAAATTATGATTTTGGTAGATAGTTTTATTATCCCATATTTTTGCACAAAAAGGATATCCCTAATAAATATCGCTACGAGCAACCGTTTCCGAGATATAGATAGATATATTAGATTAAACGTTTTATTTCACATAAAAAAATACCTTCGCATTTCTTTGCGCCTTATTTCGGCCACTCGAGTTTCACTAAAACGTCTGTATAAATTGGTACTACAATATTCTTACGCCAAAATATAACAGTTTAACCTAATTTGCCTAAGTTAAAAACTTGATCGTTTTGCGAGATACAGGATATCCAAGTAAAAAAAAATTTGCACCCTGTATCTTGCAAACCAGCAACCTTTTAACTAAGATAAATAACTTGGATTGTTGGCTCAAAGAATTTGTGGTAGCATTTTGTACAGTACCAGGTGGCCTAGATAAAGCGTTAATAAATGCAATGGCAAACTTTTGTATGGTATAAAATGTTTAATCAAATATCTTACAAATTATTTTTCGCAGCGATATTTGTTAAGCATATCTTTTTTGTGCAAAATATATGGGAGAGTAAAAATTCTAAACTAAAATTATAATATACCGGGGCAAAAAACGTTATGATACTTTGAACTTAAGAAAAGGGCTGCCAGTAGCTCCCTTCACATTTTACGATAAAAACATTAGCATATTTTCATTTTCCATAATAAACAACTTTTCAATACTGAATTTTGTGGAAAAATGTCGTATTATAAATAAAATATTTAAAAATAACCAAAATAAAATAAAAACTTTGACATTCGGTATCTTGCAAACCTGCAACTCTTCGACCAAGAAAAATTGCGTTAGATTATTGTTCAAGCAATTAGTGTTAGCATTTTGTACGGACCTATTAAAGATACCCTGTACAGTGTGTCCCAGAAGAGGACAAATGGATCAAAAATTTATAAATTTTTAAACGTCCTTTTGAAAAAACTGGTCGCATGGTCCAAAACTGATAAATACCAAATTTTACTCAGATTGGTAATATACAGGGCGAGTTATACTAAAAATATGATAAATTATTAAGAGTAAAGTACCTTTATTTTTAAAACAAAATTTTATGTAAAAAAATATTTTTCAATCTTTTACATTATGCATTAACAGTCCATAAAATACTTGGCCTAAGGCAGCGATTAAAAAAATTAATAAATTATTATTATTTTTTTTTATTTTGCTTCCTCTTGCCAATTTTTAAGTTGTAAAGCGTGATGCAAAAAATTGACCATTCCATTTTTTTACCCTCATGATTCCACTTCAACTTTCAAATTTTACATAAAATTTAATTTTCTGCAACATTTGCTTATACAGTTTTGTTCTATTATAAAAATAAAATTAGTTAGCTCCTAGACATTGTTCTTATATTTATTAATAACTCGCCCTGTATAATACCAATTGGAGTAAAATTTGGTATTTATTTGTTTTAGACCATGCGACCAGTTTCCCCAATTTCTTTTTAATATTCAAAAATTTTTGGTCCATTTGTCCTCTTGTAACACCTATTCTGGGACACACTGTATATAACATCAAAATAAATAATGAACCTAGGGTTACGAAAGATAAAAGGAATACGCTAAATAAACTCTGCATCGGTTATTAAACCGCCGTAGCAGAAAACTTGGGAAAACTTATAAAACAGGGCAACGGGAGACAAAGAGAAACATCAGTCAGAAACAGTAGTCGCCGAAATACCGAAAGTTTAAGTAAACGACGGGCAATTTACTGTAAGAAATGAACCTTATCCAAGATATTCAATTCTCTTACGACAGGCGATTCACCGAATCTCACTCAGAAAGGAGATCGTTTTATTTAGACGAAAGAGTTTTTCGATCTTTAGCGCTTTAAAATGTACTTATTAACTTAAGCAAAACCAAGTAATTGCTTTTGTGAAAAACAGGACTTTGTGCGGAGTTTAAGACCACAGGTACTTTAAATTAATTTGTATACATTTAATAACAAATTGATAAGATTTGTCTTAATAACAAGTATAATTACTCAATATTAAAATATATTGGGCTTATGGCTAAAAACAGACGGAGCTGCTTACGCCAAGTCGGTGACGAAGCGGCGAAAAACACACTAGTTGGCGAGTCGCGATTGCTGTACCAATACCATAGAGAAGTGTCCGGCGCCTCGGCGCTCTGGCAAAAAGCCCTTCGCTCCGTCTGTTTTAAGCCTTACTTACTATCTTACGTACAATTTTTTATTTCTTTGATCCACAAAATCTAGAAGTTAATACATCTGTAAATATATGATACATAAAAACGCGATATTCCTAAACAAATAATACAAACAGACTTTTTATACAGGGTGTTTTCTAAATACGCTAAAAATATTAAGGGCGTGCTCCTGAACAAATTTAAAAATAAAGTTCGTAAAGATACACGGTCGTAAACTTAATTAAATTTCGAAAACACTTTTTTAGTAAAATTTGTTAAACCAAATATAATATTTAATTTAGTATACACAACACCTCTTTTTAAACGAAAAAAATTTTCTTATTTTTTTATATGGTCTACATCAAATTCTAACCATATTTTATATGTACTATGGTATGAACTTTCGGTTAAAAGTGGTCGAAGTTATTATGAAAATTTGTAAAGAACCGTAATTTGGAGTTTGCTCTCTGAAAAGTTTGTTGGTCATGGCTTCTTTTGAGCTACCCGGTATACATGATTTTACCATGAAAAAAAACAAACTAACTATTGACTTTAGGTATAGGCCATGGTATATTAAACATGGTTAGAATTCAACGCAGAATTTTAAAATAAAATAAAAAAATGTGTATTTATTTAAAAACATTAACCATCCTGTATACAATAATTTTACATAAAAACAACGCAAAAATTGGGATCGACGTGTTTTTTCAAGAAACAAAGCACTGAAATTTAAATTAATTTGTTCTAACCCACGCGACCTTACTGCAAGGTTGCAAAAGTCTCGTTTACATTAATGTAAAAACCCTGGTTGAATTCAAGTTACTGTCTATTATTGCATTGAACTAATCATTAGTTTTGTAAAAGCATTTGAATAATTAATAAATATCAAATTTAAGCCCCTGTTGAAAACTTCAGAATAAATTAATGACTTTGCGGAGTTAGTGTTCATTTTCAATTAAAATGTTAATGTATTCACAAGCTAACTTGAATTTTGTCTTGAATAGACAGTGAAAAGTTGGTAAATGAAAATTAATATGCTGTGTTGACTTCTAACAAAGGGTAGATAATAGATTTAAAGTTTTCTTCTAAGAGACATAGTTTTTAAATTTTTATTTGAAAATAGATTAAAAACAAAGGTATTAATTATTTAAGCATTATAATATGTAATTTATTCTTAACAATTTGGTAAAACATAGACCATGAATTATCAATATTATGGTAACTTTTTTCTACCAAGTAAACTTAATTTACTTGGCAATTTGTGAAAACTGTATAAACCGTAATGCTAAAACTTAAAATTTGACATGTTTGCCTACATCTTTTTTTTTTTAATTTAAATAAAATTAAATATATTATTTTTATTTTAGGACAAATTGAATATATAACGTAATCTGTCAAAGCTAAGAAAACTTTATTCTGAACGACCGTAATAACTATTGACTGAATATTTAACATTTTAAGACTAATTTTACATATTATTTATTATATGTGTATTTTATTTAAATAACCAAGTTTAAATTAAAAAAAAAAAAAGAAAAAAATTATTTCTCGCGATTTGAAACAAATTGTTACCTCTTTTTGACAATACATTAGAATATGACATACCAAATGTGCCGTAAATTTTGTATACGTATCATTATGAAATATGAGGTATAAAATATTTCTAAAAAAATAATATTCTGCAAATACCGGGTGTCAACGAATTTATCAGACGAGCCATAACTCCTGGAGTTTAAGACATATTAAAATCATACTCGGTATAGGCAGAGTTAAGAAGGGAAGAGTTTTCGCATATTTTTTCTTTTACGGTTACTTTCGGTCTAACCAAAAATGACATAAATTTTAAATTTTCAAATAAAAACCCTTGTATGGTTTAACATTGCTGGATTCCTAAGAAAATTCTATATAAGAATGTGACTCTTTTTTAAGTTTTTACGCCTACTTGATTTTTTTACGGCTTTTTTTAATACTGCATTAGGTGGCCATGATCCTTTAATTATGTCTTTATTTTGAATCCAATCGCAAGTAAATTTAAATCGTTTTATTCGTCAAAAAAGCATTTATCTGAAAAGTGCTTAAATAAAAAGGGTTGCCATTTAAAATATATTAGTTATTTGCCAACTTGTTTTATTCCCTATCTTTTATACTAGTCACTAAAACATTGCAATAGTATTTTTTTGACATCACCAGAAGTCCTTACATTAATTTGCATTAAATTATGGCCACCTATAAGCAATAAAAAAAAATGGCTTTAAAAAAATCGAAGTAAAAATCAAGTAAAAATGTTCTAAAATATACTATTTTAGTTTAGAATTGTTTTAGGAATTAAAAAATCTAAAACTTTGTATCGCGTTTCGTTTAAAAATTTAAAATTAAAGCTTGACCGGCTGAAAGTGACTTAAACGTGAAAAATATGCAATAATTATCCTCTTCTCATATCAATCACCAATACCATAGTTTAAATATTGTCAAGTTACCCCACTCTTCGTCGGTACTTTTATGTTTTGGATACAAATGCACCCGCTTTTACTACTCGAAAACTACGTGACCCGGAGCATTAGCGGCGATGCCTTTGTGATACCAGGGTCGATGGGGGCATGCAATAGCCAAGCGGAGATACAAGGGTTGTTCGAATCCTAATTAAATAAAAAAGTGTAGGTGTTATTTAAAATAAATAGAATTAAAAATTTATTAAAAAAAAATCATAATATTTGTGATTGAGACCCTTTTTAAATTGTGTATTTAATTTCTGCCACATAATTATTTTTAATAAGTTCAGTAATGTTTTTTTTAATTGTTTGGCTAGCACTCTTGGTGTATCTAAATTATTTACCTAGTAACCTAATTAGAAATAAAAAATTAATAAAACAATTGATTTAATTAGAATTAAAATATATTGTAAAATTTATTCTATTACAAACATGAAATATTTTTAATAATATTAACATAAAGCTAATTTTAAACTTTAATACAAATATATAAAAAAATAATACCTATACAATCACTACATAGTATAAAATAGAGTCCCTTTTTCTGTCTGTCTGTATGTATATATGCTTAGATCATTAAAACTACTAAACGGATTCTAATGCAGTTTTTTTTATTTAAAGAGTGATTCAAGAGGAAGGTTAATATGTATAATAATATCCAAAAAAACATATACAGAGTGTTAAAAAATAGTTTATATTTAAAACTCAATATTACTCAATGGATTTTGGTGCGGTTTTTTTAATAGATAGAGTGATTTAAGAGGAAGGTTTATATGTATAATATTATAAAAAACAACATATACAAAGTGCCTAAAGTCTCGTCTTTCGCCATTGTTAACGCTTCCTTAGCCATGTGTAACTGCAATGATGCTCTATAAATTTTAAAGCATTTTTCCATAGTTGGCACCTGTAATACAAAAACACAAATTAATATACACATTTTTTTGCTCCTCTATGAATATTGTATGTATTTTTTAGCGTAACTGCGGTTTTGGTATACTATGACATATTTAGATTTAAACTCAAACTTTACCTCCTATAGTCTCGTTAATAATTTACGATTTGTATATCAAAATACAATTAGAATTCTTTATTTAGCTTAGGCAGAGTTAAACTATGCCTTAGGTATAGAACCTCCTATTTGCTTTACCTAAATCAAACAATCCAGTATGATAAGTGCGAATTTCAAAACGGTTTTATTGCACATAAAGATGAACGACGTTCAGGTAATTTTAAATAGTTGGCACTATTTTAATTGTTAAATGTTTATTCCGTCATTACACATGTTGTGTCAGGTAAATCTATCTGCATAATAATATAATTTACATTTTTACTTTCATTATGTTTATACACTTATATGCTTTTTAGAATACCTACGTAATTTTTTACGTTATGTATAAATACAAGAAAAAAAGTTGTATATCTAATAAATGTGTAGACAGGTTTAAGAGTTAATCAGAATTAAGAAGTATTTTGCAAAAATGTCCAATTTTTAAAAAATGGGCTTATGCAAGCCATGCGTTGCCGGACTAATTATCTACGTCCCTTGCATGACAAAAAGGCCAATAAAACCACAGTCAAAAATATAAGCAAGCAAGCTTTAATATTTTGCATAAATCCCATAAACAAATAGCTTTTTTTTACTTTTCTCAAAAGTTACAATTTATAAAAATTAAGATTTTTTGCAAAGAACGTCTCAAATATACGTTGTCTACTTATTATAGGATTACATATGTAACAATAGCAATATGGACTAATAATTGGAATGGAAAATCCCATTTCAGTAAAAGGGTTACAGATACGTTCTTATTAATTTCTGAAAATGTCATAGTGAGATAGAACTGAAATCGTTCTAAACAACAAATTTAATCTTTGAAATATGTGCTTTATTATTTATTCCACAGAACAATAAACTTTTTAACACAACCGTTTAAGTCAAACAGCAAATAAAACTACCCCAGTCTGTATAGCGCGTCTTACTACGGAAGAGGAGACACATTGTACTAAGCCGGACCGCAGGTCAAAGTCCCAGAATTCACCATGGCGAAAGGCGGGGGGCTGAAATGGTAAAACGAGTTTATCGGCAAGTGAGGCAGCTCATATAAAATATGTTTTCAACTCTGCCAATACCAAGTCTTATTTTAATATATCGAGTACTCCCATAGTTATGGCAAAGAGTAAGTATGTTTTAACAAGAGATGACACTCGACAAAACTTTAAAGGATTTCGCCGACATTACTTGTTTACGTTGGTTTTTAAAGAATTTGTGTTGCTTGACATTTCTTTGTTAGTTCAATGTTTTTACGTTAGTTGAGACTTAAAACGTCTCCATTTGCTCTGATTTATATGATGATATAAAAATATTGTGTAAGATATTAAATAAAACCATATTGATACTGCAAGGTATACAAGATGTTTCTAAATTTACTACAAATATTTTAAGGTAGTATTATTTAGAGTAAAATAGGACTTATCTTTTAATAAACATTTCCTTTTTTTTTAATGAGTCCCTCTGATCCACAGTTATCGTAAGTTACAAAAAAAAGATTATTTTGAACTGTGGCGACATTTTCGCATCACATCTAATTAAAATTTGCACAGTTCTGTTACATTACCAGTAAATATTCATTGCTTGTTCTAAAAAGGAAAAAATATGTATATCAAGGATTAAGGGGCATAACCACTGATAATGCCAAGCACGTTATGTGTCCCCTAATTTTTAAAATACACCAGCAAGTCGACCAGAGCAAAATCCAAATATTTGATCTTTTATTATATTTCTGACAAAACAAACGGTTTTCAAAAAAAGTACTAAAAGTATTGTAAATTGTAAGGTTTTTGGTAAACATAGGATTAAAAAAAAATGGTATTTGTACAGTAAAGCTCTTTAAGAGACCTGCTAAGAAATTTGGCGTTTTTAATATATATAATATAGATTAACAAAAGGTAGTTAGGCTCGGGCCACACAAGCTTTTTTGTATCCCGAGAAAAACGCTATTTGCATACAGTGCCGTATTAAGGCTACAGCCTAGGGCGCCAGACAGGGCAGTAATGGGCGCAGTTTAGTTCGGGTGGGGATTTTTGGGGACCAATTTTTCCTTTGTTGTGGCTTTTTTGGTTGTTGTGACCCCAAAATTACTTTCTGCGTACGACATAAGCGTTTGTGTAACATTTCGCTGTTTTGACAGTTTTTAAGCATGATTAATTTTTAAGCTTTAAACTATGCAAAAAAAAAACTTTCTTTCGTAAAATTATTAATTAAAAGGTTGTCCTTAGGTAAGTAATAGTTATTTGTACTAGCTGGAGCATGACAAAAAAACTATTTTCCCTACACTGTATTAAAAGAGATTTAAACTAAATTGTTCATAATTTTTAAAATGTATTGGAGAGGGGTAAATGGAGTTTTGCTAAGGGTAAAAAATAACTACATAGGTAGGCTTTGCATTCCCTTACAATGCACCAGTTTTTACAACGCCTACTATTGTCTTTACTCTCCATAATTACACAAAACTAATTTCAAATTTCTACTTGCACAAAAATTCCTACGTTGCCACTATGACTACACCAAGCAAGGTAAAATATGATTGTTGTCGACCGTTTTTTAAAACTCGATCAACCAAAGTTAAACAAAGATAGATATATGTAACGAACGTCGCATAGTAATATGACCGCCCTGCCACGTGCTTTGACCCTTTAACACAGGCGCCTTTTCTATCTCTGTCATATTTTATTTGCCTTGTCTATCTCTTTGTTTGATCTTGTTAAACTATTATTAATCTTTGGTTATGGGTTGTTGGGATATTTAGTTACCAATATTTTCAAAATATTACTCTAATGATTTATTTTTATATTGTTGTAAATTAAGTTGGTGGGTTTTGGGCAAAGGCACGCGGTGTTCTGCTCGGGGGTGAACAAACGAGCAACATCCATCCAAGTTATGGAATGAATGGTGTGTGAATGGGAAGGAGTAGGGGTCAAGGTACAATAAGCCTTCAGGCTGCAGTGCACCACCTAGGGGGCGGTCGTCGGGCCTGGGTGGGATGACCCCGAAAGGGCGAAAAAAAAATTAAGTACCCATTGAAACA
>JACEGR010012914.1:0-10422 GCA_014170235.1 Listronotus bonariensis | reverse complement strand
TATCCAACACTTACATATAATATCTACATAATTGATCAGATTTTGAAGATATAAAGTGTACTATAAGTCACTAGTGAGCTAAAGTACCCTTTAGCTCACTAGTGAATTATAGACAATACAACATTTTGTTGCTGGTGTTGACAATGACAAGTAACAAATAATGGATGACGTTTTCAAATTATTTTCAATATTAAAAACGATTTATGGGGTTAGGGGTAGTCAGAGACACGAAAAAATGATAATTTTCAGTAATTTTTTTCGCTATTAAATCATTTTATTTTACAAAAGTAATAATATGGCCTTATTATACAATGTTTTGACTTGAAGTCACGAAAATTTGAAAAAAAAATTTATAATTTCCAAAGTTATAGCTGTTTCTGTTGACCCAGTCCAAAAAAGGTCCTTGCGGTGGCAATGATAAGTCCTTGGAGATTCATCTAAAATCAATCGGATAAGAAAAATTAGTTTTATAAATAGATAATCCTGGGCCTGATCGAAGCTTTTTTTTTTTCAAAAATTAAAAAAATGGCGGACTCAGAAAAATTTTTCTAAATTTTTGGGAAAAAGTCAACAGTTAATTGGTCTTAAAATCGAAATTTTTGAAAAAAAAAAATCCTTCGATCAGGCCCAGGATTATCTATTTATAAAACTAATTTTTCTTATCCGATTGATTTTAGATGAATCTCCAAGGACTTATCATTGCCACCGCAAGGACCTTTTTTTGGACTGGGTCAACAGAAACAGCTATAACTTTGGAAATTATAAATTTTTTTTTCAAATTTTCGTGACTTCAAGTCAAAACATTGTATAATAAGGCCATATTATTACTTTTGTAAAATAAAATGATTTAATAGCGAAAAAAATTACTGAAAATTATCATTTTTCGTGTCTCTGACTACCCCTAACCCCTTATACGACAATGTTGGATAAAATTTTGTATTAGACACGTGAGTTATTACATATAAGTCACTGAAGAAAATTACCTCTCTCGCCCTTCGGGCTCGAGAGTTAAACTTTTCTTGCGTGACTTATATGTAATATAACTCACTTATCTAATAAATAACTATTTTTAATAATAAACATAAAATTATTGTCTTAATGGCTCTTTTTAAAAACGGTAACTAGATTGTTACCGAAATATTTTGCTAGTTATCTGGCGGGAAAAAATAATCACTATTTTTTAAAAAATGTAAGTTTTTTTAATACCATCTTACACATTTCTATTTTGTTTTAGGTAAGATAGGTTCAGACCCAAGAAACTCAGGTTAAGATTAATTAAAATTTTGGTAAGTACATTTTATCCAAAGCACTTTTTAACATGTGGTAAGTTGTGCCAGGCTATAATAAATACCAAACAAACTTATTGGACATTTAATGTCAAAAGTTTTCAGAATTTTCTTAACAAATAGCTAAAAACTTTTAATTTTTAAATCTAAATAATAGTTAATTTTAAATTTTTTTATTTTAATTTAATTTTATCTTGACAACGGTGGCAGACCTGCCACCGAAACGTCGATTTTTAGTTTTTTATTTACTTATTTTTAATTTTTGGATTTTTTTAATATAACTTGGCGTGTACCCAAAAATAACATCTAATTAATGAATCCGCCGAACCAATATAGAACATATCTTTAATTCACTGTCTCTCTTGTTCTTGTTAATCCAATTAAAATATTGGCAAAATCAGAAAGGGCTAAAAAATATAATTTTTATCCCTAATAAATAAAATCTTATTCTAAATATTATTATATTTTATAAAAATAAGTTGAGAGGTTTAATCAAGTTAGATAATGAGTCTAGTTAAAATTTATTGTGTAAGATTTGTACAAATATGTAGCAGATTATAACTACCATTTTCAAATAAAAGTTTTCATTTCTTACACAAAAAAGATAAGTAAATAAAACATTTAAAAAAATACATTAAATTTTTTATACCCAAAATATGCATGATATTTTGCGAGCCCTATATTTGAAAGTCAACATTCGCATTTGCGAATAGTGAAGATAAATATTCGCATTCGCAGTTGCGAATGTCAGAATTCTAACTTTCGTTACATCACTAGTACGTACTAAGGAGGTCAAACGTAGCCTAAATATGGTTTTTAGTTATCCCCAAATGTTTTTTTGAAAACTTAAGCTCTGTAACATTGTTTTTTAAATTTTTAACTACTTACAATTAAAAAATAAAAAAACTCCTCTGTCTTTGTCATACCCATCATAATACGTTTACTTGGTCTATGCTGTTTTGAAAACTTCTTGTTTGGGCACCTAATAAAATTTTATCTTTTTTGACTCTTTTTGTTCTGGTTTGGTCACCTCGACAAAAATGCATAATTATCTCTTGTTTGGTACACTAAAGATGGGTATAGAGTTTTACGTAAATTTATAAAGTGTGTATTAATCTTGGGTTTAATTAAGAAATAAAAAAATATTTAACTAACCAAGACCCCCTACTTATACTCTGTAATAATAACAGAAATTATTCGATGGTAGTTATTTGGGTACACGCCAAAAAATAAATTTAAAGTACCCAAAATCCTAAAAAAATGTAAACAAGTAAAAAGAGAACTAAAAATCGACCTTTCGGTGGCAAGTCTGCCACCGTTGTCAAGATAAATTGAATAAAAATAAATAAATTAGGAAATTAACTATTATTTAGGTTTAAAATTTTAAAATTTTAGCTTTTTTATTAGATTCTGAAACCTTGACAATTAATGCCAAATATGTTTGTTTGGTTATAGTGTCATAGTGACATACATAACTGGTTGCTGGTGTATTGATTATTTATATAAAAGGTGATGAGTTAGTTAATTTTTACGTTTTCTTAAAGATACTTCAGTATTAAGCAAAGGCAACCAATGTATTATTTAAATTAACTGAAATTGATGCTACACAATTATCTTTATTTATTAATATATACGCACTTTCTTTGATTTTGTGTTTTTAAGAACAATTTTCCTTTGCTCAGAATGCTCGAAGCATCCCAGTTTATTCTATGATTGTTATCAAATGCGTGTTGACAGATTTTTGATTTATGAAATTATGTGTTTTTAGTGTATGATCTATGTTCTTTTATGGGTTTGGCTAATGGTCTACAAGTTTCACCTATATAAAACTTATTGCATTCGCATGCTATTTTATAAATGACATTTTTTTGTATTTTCATTTAAGTTGAAGTTGTATGGTTTTCTTTTGTTAATTAAGAACAAATAGTGTTTTATGTTTTTTAAAGATTGTGCGAATATTAAGTTTATTTCCTATTCGTTGAATTTTATTTGATAGTCCGGGAATGTATGGTAAAAATAAATTTGTAATGGGTCTATTTTGATTTTATCTTATATTTTAAGTTTCAAATTTAAGAAAACAATTATTTTTCTTTTAAATAATATTTTCATTGTTTATATTTTGATTAAAACAAATGACTATAATTCTGTCAAATAAACTTTTTACAACTCCCTTTTTGACCATAATTGGGTGGTTTGAGTTAAAAATTAAGTATCCATTTGTATGTGTAGGCTTTCTGTAAATTTTTGTTTCAAAATTGTTTAAATATTTTTTATTAAAATGTCAAGAAAACGTAGTTGTAAGTTGTTTGCTTTTTCTAAAGTAAAATTAATGGTTGGTTCTTGTCTATTAATGTGTGTTAAAAATATTTAAACATTGTTCGTCATGTTGGTATATAGAAAAATGTCATCTATATATCTCCACCAAACTAAAGGTTTATATTGATAACTTTCTACAAAATTTGACTTAAAATTATTCATAAAAATATTACTTAATAAAGGTGATAAAGGTAAACCCATAGCCAGGCCAGAAGTTTGTTTATAAAAATCAGTTTTATATTGGAAATATGTTGTTTTTACACAAAGTTGATAGCTCAAGAATGGTGTTTATGTTTAATGTGGTTCTTTCTCCAAGATGGACATCATTTTCTAATTTATTTTTAACAATATTTAATGTTTTATCTACTGGAACATTTCGTCGTTGCGATTGCCAAACCTGATATGTGCCACAGGATAAGCATGTCACATATCAGATTTGAGACGCGCACCGACGATTTGTAAATAAACTAACATTAAAACTTTCCAAAGTATTATTTAAATTAATGTCTATGTTAGTTAATTTTTCCAAAAAATTTTTAGAATTTTTATGTACGTCCGATACGTGTTTACCAAAGGATCTAAAATGTTGAGTAGAAATTTTACTAATGGATGTGTAGG
Source organism: Listronotus bonariensis (assembly GCA_014170235.1). Classification (NCBI taxonomy): domain Eukaryota; kingdom Metazoa; phylum Arthropoda; class Insecta; order Coleoptera; family Curculionidae; genus Listronotus; species Listronotus bonariensis. The sequence goes on along the minus strand of JACEGR010012914.1, from coordinate 6,202 downwards.
TGAGTTAATACAACTTACTATAGGACGTAAAGAAATATTAAGTTTATGTATTCATGGTACCTACTCCGTAAAAGAGTGGTGTTTTACTATTGGGTGGTGTCTGTTTAAATCTTTCGTTATCTGTAAAGTAGTTTTTATGTTTTTTTCAGTGATTATAAATTTGTCGGTTAATACATTCGGCGGGGTCATTGTTTATTTTTGTATAATTACCGTCATTTATAAGAGAAATTTTTTATTATCATATGTATTACAGTCTTATTAAAATGCAATAAGACTAAAACCATGTACAGTCTTGGATACAATCGGGACAACATTGTCGACCGACTGTATCTTGTTCCAAAAATTTTTCAGCAATAAAATTGGGCAACATTTGCAGATACAAGTTTTTCGCATCCACACTAGTTTTAAAGTTCGTACAAACCTGCCAATGTTTTTATATTAAATGGAAAACAGGCGACTTGCCGATTCCTTGGATGAAAACGCCCACCGATCTTGCCATGGCGTTTGCAACAAGTCGGTCGACCGATGTGCAACAATTAAGATACAGTCGCCAAACAAACAAATGTTTTCGCCGATTGTATCCAAGTATGTACGTGGCTTAAGACTAATTTAGGAGTCTTCACACATGGGTTTTATTCAAATTCGCATTTGGCCAATCTAATAAAAGAAAAAAATATTTTAAGTGACACAAATGCATTTTTTGGCTAGTCTTGGTCAAGTTGACAGTTTGTAAATTATTATGATTTACAGTTTTTGTTCACTGAATTAAAATTTAAAAAAGATTTTTTTTAATTTTTTTCTAGAATATAAATACTAATTAATATAATTATGAATATATTTATATTTACATATTGGTAAAAAAATACCGCTAATTTTTAATTGGTGTGTATATGTATACGCATTAGCGTGTATACCAATAAAATGCTTGTTACTTTATTTTTTGTACTTTAATTAAGCATAAGTTTTTGTGTAGTGCGTGAGAATGTTACCTATTCTTATACGTATATCCTGCATACATAAAATGTTGGAAACCAATCAGACGGTACGCTATTTTGTTTTTTAGGTATATTTACTGCACAAGTAGATACATGATACATGGTTAATACTTGCAGACATGTACATATGTTTACACGCACGAATAACAAGTAGTAGAGATGTCGATTTATGTTCATGCAATATCGATTTTGCTTAAATCGATTAAACATCGCAGAATTAAGCCAAAAATTAAACCTTTTCCTGCTTTCTTATAGTTTTTAAGATAATATCATATAGGTATATGCGAAGTTCCAAATCAAAACACAATTTTTACTCCGCGTTTTTTATTTATGAATTTTAAAATGTTTTTTAATCGAAATATGTTTAATTTATGTATTTATAATATGATACTTATATTTTTATTAAAATACTTTTTAAACGTAAATAATACACGCAAAAAAAATTGCAAAATACTTTTAAAATTGTGTTTTATCAAAAACTGCATCCATAAGCAACATAACATAAAATACAAAATTTAAAAATACACTTTCGATCTAACTAAATATGAAAAATTATGATTTTTGTTAAATTAGAGGACGCCTCATTTATTTTAAGGCAAATAATTGTATATTGTTTTTAAAACAAATTAAAGGGACTCGAAAACGAAGCTAGATACAAAGAAAATACAAGGAACTAAAAAGTTGTATTTTTAATTACTTATCTAATTGAAAAACAATATAAACACTTCATAAAAGGGCTTAATACATTAAATAAGAGTACCGAATTTTATCTAAATCGGTTAAAGGGGTTTTAAAATATTTTAAAAATTCCAACATAGTTTTATCGGAACTTTTTTTTATAAAAACATATAAGTGCTTGTCTATAATCAGGACCCCCTCTCCTAACTTTTAAATTGTTAGGTTTATTTATGAAAATTTAAGGACTTTAGTAAGACAACATAAACCAAATGTTCGACAAGAAATTACAGATATAAATGTCAAAGTGACAGCTGGTCGCCATTTTGAAAAGAAAAATTAAATGGAAAGGGCGGTCTTGTGACACATCATTTTAAAGCTCCTCACAAGTTCTTTATAACCCCAGAATATAAAGTGAATACCTTTACCCCCAAAAAATGGCGATACTTTAAAAATTACATAAATACCTGATTTGGATGGCTATATCTCCAAAACTAATAAAGGTACCTAATGTGGTATTTTCTTAAAGGTCTTTTGGATATCTTCTTAATGGTGATATAATATATAGGGTGCTTCATTAAAAAATATATACCTTTTGTCCTACCCTGTATAGTATTACCAATATTACCTTTAAATAAATCCTTAAAAGTGCTTTAAGAAAATACCACATTAAGTGTAACTAACGTTATTAGATTTGGAAATACGTCCATCTTAATGTGGTATTCAGGTGATTTTCAAAGTACCATTTTGTAGTAGGTAAAGGTATTGACTTTATATTTTGGGGTTATAAAGTGCTCGTCAGGAGCTTTAAAATGATGTGCCACAAGACTCCCCTTTCCGTTTAATTATTCTTTTAAAAATGGCGCCCAGCTGTCAGTTTGACATTCATATCTGTCACTTCCTGTCTAAAATTTGTTTTATGTAGTCTCACTAAAGTCCTTAAATTTTCATGAAAAATACCAAACAATTTCAAAGTTTGGAGGGGGTCCTAAATTTAGACAAGCACTGTATGTATAAAGAATTGCTCCTTTAAGCTTTGTACCGTAGTTAGGAAACACCCTGTATATTTGAAGGTAAACCTTGCCAATTACATACGAATGTAAAGAGAGGATTTAATGTCGATTCTTACTATACGTCCCGTTTACCTCCCATATCCGTCACATACACCGTAAGCTCCTCTCTTTCTAGACGTAGATTTACGTGGGCATATTCTATATGAATTGTGTGTTTTATTATTTTTTGCAAATGGAACGTGACGGTAAACGGGACGTATAGTGAGAATTGACCTTTATTTCTCCCGACAAGTACAGTAGCGTAACGCCAAAAGTACGTATAGAATAGTATACATTTTTAATGTTAAATTTGATAAGGGGGCGTCCATAAACTACGTGAGGCGTTTTTTCACATTTTTAGAATTTTCTTCAATTCCCCCTCCATACTCTAATCCCACGTGAGATTTATGGAAATACAAAAAGACACCATTTTTCAAATTGAAATTGTTTTTGTAGCCAAAATTATTTTGAAAAGCAATAAAAAAACGAAGAGGTCCCCCACCCAAAACACTGCGTCACAATTTCCTGGGGGACCGGTCCCAAAATTCGTTAACTTTTTTCTGTTTCTTGCTGCAGAAAAATTACGTGATATTTTCATAGACCCCCTCCTCTCCATGGTGAGGTTTGGTAAGATTCACCTCGGCCCCTCCTCCCCTCTAGATGTCTTATGTAAGTTATGGACGCTCCCTAAAGGGTTAAAATTTGATAAAATATACAGGGTAAGTATTTCATTTAAAAAAACGACTTTACCATGAAAAACATATTTTTGAGACAACTTGTATATTAACTGATACTGTAAATACAAAGTGTATCCAAATAAACATTTTTTATTTTGAGATAATTTTTTTATCTTGTACAGGAGCGAAGATATTTCGGATATAAATAGTTGGGACACCTTGAAGAACGTTAGGGCAATAAGTGGAAAACGAAAAACACGTAATATGCGTTGTAAACATATACGTTCAGCCAAATTAAAAGGTTTATATGCGTTACTATGTTTACATGCTGTCATTTTCTGCCAAATCTTTACTGTTGGTGTTATATACTTGTTAGACCGTCTTCTTTCCACCAATGGGTTGGCAATGGCCTATGAACCTTTTAAGTTGGCTGAATGTGTATGTGGGTGTTTTAAAATTATAATAGACTACTTAAAAAATAAAAATATAAAAATGGAAATAGTTTCCTTTTCATAACTTTTTTCTTAGTTTATTATGTATTTGTGTTCTAAGGAAAAATAATCAAAAAGTAGAAGAATTCGATGTAGGAGGTGGGGAAAGTTTAAGAAAAAAAAACTTTTTGGTGTATGATTATAATTGTTAGATACGTAATAAAAATCCTAAAAAACTACCTAAAAACTATACTTAGGGATGTTAAATAAGTAGGTTGGCTACTTAAAAGAAGAAATGCGTAATCACAAAACAAAAATAATCTGTTGCAATTATTAAATTACAGGTAAAAATGTGATTAGAATAAAATTTGCGCAGCAGGTAAAGGTTCTAAATTTAAAACAAAACAAAAAGATTATATTTTTCTTGCTTTAAAATATCTTTAAAACCCTAATTTTAATTCACACATTCCATGCGTACCTGAAAACCATTCTGTATTTTCTCTAAATTATTTACGGATCCCTGTATTTTATTTCGCGAGCCAAGTCCTAAACCACCAAAAACAAGCTACGATCAATACATTTTCTTATTAAATATGCGCCCTTCAGCCCTTATTTTCGGCCTGTTCTACCCCAAATTTAGTTCGGCCGTTGGGCGATAGATGGCGTTGCTACAGTATCGAATTTTTAGGCTCCTTCGAATTCCTTTACAACAGATTTTATCTCAACTAGGGCCCTTTTAAAGATTCGAGGGTTGGTCATTACCTAAATTTTGGGGATGGTTGCGTTTCGTTGAGCTAGGTGGCGCAAGGAGTTTAAGCTTTAGGGTAGTGGTAATAAAATTAATGGTTATTGAATTAACAATTTAAATATTAGTATTCAAGATTTTAAAACAATAAATAAGGTGTACAAGATAATTCAATCAAATACACATGAGTCCGAAAATGCTCGTTTATCAGTAATACGAGTGTTTAAATTTTTTCGTGTTTTATACTTAAATTTTACATACAAGCTGGCTCGAAAACGAAACAGAGGTAATTTTGAGCACTTCAGATCGTTTAAGGAAAAACGCTTGGACTCGTCAACTTTTAATTTTGGGGGAACAATTTTTTGCCACTTTCACTCCCTGCAAACTTCTAGCAGTGGTGAGACTCACCCCCAAAGTTTTCTGATTAAAAATTAACAATTTAACTTTTTAGTCCCCTGTATTTTCTTCGTATCTCGATTAGTTTTGGTGGTGTTTTCTTAAAAACAAAAGCATATTCGAAAAAATACAAGAGACTAAAAAGTTTAATTGTTTATTGCCTCATCATTGCTTCATAAAAATTCAGTGGCGCATTTATTTTTACAATATTATTGCCTGTGGTGCCCACTGAGATGCTACTGGGCCCAATAATCCTAATTTATGTAGAGCTTTACTAGCACCCTACTATATTAAAAAGGTATACCAAATTTCATCCAAATCGGTTGAAGCGTTTTTAGGATATTAAAAAATACAAATATTTTTTTAAACTTTATCGCCCTGTACCTCAAAAATAAAGAAGTCCGGACATATGGTATAGAAACTTTTTTTTATAAAAGGACATAGGAAACACTCTGTATTTTTGGAAAGCAAATAATTAATATTTAAACATTTTTTTTTGCTTTGGACCCGATACCTAGCAGCCAGGTCTGCAGTTCCGTGATGGGGTATAATAAGACAAGTATGTGAAAAGTTCCCAACCTGCCTCAAAGAAAACTACCTTTATTTTTGAACTGAGAAAAAATATGATTTCGAAAACTTGTTACTAATTAAAAATATTTAAAAATAAATTGAAAACAAAAATTACTTTTCCAACTACCCCGTATAGAGATCGAACTAAATTGCTGTCGTTAATAATCCCTTTTGCCTTTAAATTTCGAAAAAATATTAAAGCTTTGTTGTTCTTAAAGCATTTAACTTCATTTAAATCACTTTTAAAACACATTTTTTTAGTTTTATATTTTATTTAAAATCATGTTTTACATCATTTTTGTCTTATAGAAAACGCATTCAGTTTACATAGTATTTTAAAATGTATTTTTATATTTTCGCTTTGTATTGAGATTAACCTTAAAATATTTTTTTATCACTATATTTCCAATAAAGTTTTATTGTTAAACATTGTAATAGGAGATAATAAAAATCAATTTATATTTTTAAAGGGTGAAGACGTTATTTATAAGGCGAAAACGATGTGATTTCAAAAATAAAATCCTGGAATATATTTTTTATTCCAAGACACCTATTATATGTTAAAGGGTTTCATTCATATTTTTTCACCTACTTTTAACTATAAGCAAAATGATAGAAAAAAACGTTCTGTATAAAAATTTCAGACTTTTTCTTCTATTAC
>JACEGR010012913.1:0-10426 GCA_014170235.1 Listronotus bonariensis | reverse complement strand
TAGGTCGCATGCATTACTTATTATTTTACCTTTTTGCATTCTTTTTTGCAATAGGGTGTGTTTAGCTTCTGTAGTTTTTAGTGTAACAGAGATTGCTGTATCTTCTTTAGTAGGATTGAGTAGTTTTATGTGCATTTCTTCCAAATATATTTCTGGATCGATACACTTAAGTACTTTTTCAGCTTTTTTACAACTTCTTTAGGTTTATTCCTCAATTCTTCAGTAGTACTTTTTATTCCCATTATCATAACGTTTCTTGATCTGTTTTCACTGTCTTTTTCATTTTCGCGCGTCAGTATCTTTTTAGTTCTCTCTTTATTTCTGCATTTTCTTTTTTTAGTAATGTTATATCTTTAGCAAACATATCATTTTTTTCCTTTTGGGCTTCATACTGTTCAGCGTAAAATTTAAGGTCGTTTCTAAGAATTTCTGCCGAAAGTTCTTTTATGCTTTTCATTATATCATCTGTACTATTAGATTTAGTTTTGTTTTCAGCTTCTTCACATACATTTATTGATCTTCTGACTTTATTTTCCACTCGGGCCTTACATTCATCACAATAGTACTTGTTGTTTAGGCTTTCCATAACAATTAGATCTATGTCTGTAAGACCAGTGCACTGAAGATGTATCCAATTTTTGCATTTTTCACACTGTACCGATTTTTGAGTTTTTGTACAATTATTATTACATTTTCCGCACTTGTATACTTTTGGTTTCGGAGCAATTTGCGGACAAATGTTCATATGACATTTTTGTCTTATTTTTGGCTAAGGAATCTCCCCTTAAGCGATGGCATATGTTTTTTGAATCACCCTGTATATATATATATATATATATATATATATATATATATATATATATATATATATATATATATATATATATATATATATTAAAGCAAAAAGGAAAAAATCCCTACTGTCTTGGTGTATAATAAAAATATTTTACTCCCTTTAAAGACAGTTAAAAGAAAACGTCCTGCTTTTCTATGCTATCCACCACGACTCTCTCCCCAGACCGGTTTCGCCTGCCTTACAGGACTCCTCAGTGAGGCTGTATCGAGTCGTGGTGAATAGCATAGGAAACCAGCGTCCTCTTATTAGACAAGTTTCGTTGTCCAGCGGTAGGATATTAAATCCTGCCGTTGATGCCCTACTGAAATCGCATTCAGTAAATACGAGCATCAATTGTAGCGGGGTGGCTATGTATGTTAAAGCAAAAAGGAAAAATTCCCTACTGTCTTGGTGTATAATAAAAATATTTTACTCCCTTTAAAGACAGTTAAAAGAAAACGTCCTGCTTTTCTATGCTATCCACCACGACTCTCTCCCCAGACCGGTTTCGCCTGCCTTACAGGACTCCTCAGTGAGGCTGTATCGAGTCGTGGTGAATAGCATAGGAAACCAGCGTCCTCTTATTAGACAAGTTTCGTTGTCCAGCGGTAGGATATTAAATCCTGCCGTTGATGCCCTACTGAAATCGCATTCAGTAAATACGAGCATCAATTGTAGCGGGGTGGCTATGTATGTTAAAGCAAAAAGGAAAAATTCCCTACTGTCTTGGTGTATAATAAAAATATTTTACTCCCTTTAAAGACAGTTAAAAGAAAACGTCCTGCTTTTCTATGCTATCCACCACGACTCTCTCCCCAGACCGGTTTCGCCTGCCTTACAGGACTCCTCAGTGAGGCTGTATCGAGTCGTGGTGAATAGCATAGGAAACCAGCGTCCTCTTATTAGACAAGTTTCGTTGTCCAGCGGTAGGATATTAAATCCTGCCGTTGATGCCCTACTGAAATCGCATTCAGTAAATACGAGCATCAATTGTAGCGGGGTGGCTATGTATGTTAAAGCAAAAGGAAAAATTCCCTACTGTCTTGGTGTATAATAAAAATATTTTACTCCCTTTAAAGACAGTTAAAAGAAAACGTCCTGCTTTTCTATGCTATGCTACCGTTTTTTTGTTAGAAATATTCCTTCAGTTGCTGCTCGAGACGCCACTGGACTTATTAAATAATGTTCTTTACTTAGCGGTAAATAACCCCTTAATTAAAACAAAATTGGGTGAAAGATATTTAAGATATAAAAAAAACTATATTTTTTAACACAATTAACACCCTGTATCTTGAGAACGAGAAATTTTTGTAACTATGTTTAAATGAACTTTTTTCATGCTTTCAACAGTAAAATCTGCCCTTAATTTTTTAAACAACATTCCATAACACAATGTATACTTCTCCTGTATAGTTATCACTGCGCATAGTTGGATTTGCATCCCGGCGCGCAACAACGATTTGGCATTAAAAAAAAAAACCAAAACTTTAATAATATACAACCTACCCAACCTACCCAATATACAAACACACTTAATATAATAATTTTCATATTGTGAACACCTAGTATAAAAAAGTATACATTTTGGGGATTTTAAAAATATACATTTTTGGGAATTTTAAAATAAGTATACATTTTAATTAGGTTACTTAACAGTGGGAATTTTGCTAAATAAAGATATACGTGAGGTGTCAAGGTTTTAAAAGTATAAATTAAACAATTTTCTAGGTTACTCCTATTATAATAAAATAAAAACATTAAACAAACTGGGTCGCGTAGAAATGCAAAACAAACACTGGAAAATTTAATATTTAAAGAGGAGAAAAAGAAATTAGAAAAAGATTAGATAAGAAGTAGTTTTTTTCACCCTTTCGGGGTCATCCCACCCAGGTCCGACGACCGCCCCCTAGGTGGTGCACTGCAGCCTGAAGGCTTATTGTACCTTGACCCCTACTCCTTCTCATTCACACACCACTCATTCCATAACTTGGATGGTTGTTGCTCGGTCCGCATCCCCGAGCAGAAACACCGTGTGCCGCCGCCCGAAACACCGCTGTCGCCGGACACCCATCCAAATTATGGGCGCGCATTTCACTGCTTAACTCCGGTGATCGACGCTCGCCGATACAACTGAAGCCGCCACAAGCGCGCCTAAGAAGTAGTTAGTGAAGTCAAGTATAAAATTAAAGTTTTAGTTAAGCACCGTACGGGCTACCTCTAGTAAGGGGTATGCCCATACTAAATTTAGTTAGTCAAATAAGCTAAGTTGGTTTTTGAAAAATGCAAAGTTAGTTTTGATGGTCCACCGGTCTTATGGTTCCAAGAAGATAATTCCATATGGTATATTTGCCTCAGTGACGTCAAGTAGTATTTCAAAATATATACTTCACATATGGTGGAGCCGCCGGGTAATTATTTCAGCAAAAGCATCTCTACAACTTTTTAAATAATTATTTTAGATAATTTACCGGAAGAAATTTTTAAATTAAAAAAAAAAGAGTCATAATGTTAAATATAACCTAAATGAATTATTTTTTAGAAAAAAACTATTTTTACATTTTTCTTGCATTTTTTGAAAAAAAATATTATAGGTAAAACTAATTTTTTGAGCTTAAAAAAAAAAAGATTTAATCAAACGTTAAGATTATTTACGATAAATATAATTTATATAATAAGTAACATAATGTTAATGTTAAGGCGTGCTTGTGGCTGCTCCGGTTGTATCGGCAAGCGTCGATATCCGGAGTTAAGCAGTGAAGTGCGCGCCCATAACTTGGATGGGTGACCGGCATTGTGGGTTTTGGGCAACGGCACGCGGTGTTCTGCTCGGGGTGAAATGGAATGAATGGTGTGTGAATGGGAAGGAGTAGGGGTCAAGGTACAATAAGCATTCAGGCTGCAGTGCACCACCTAGGGGGCGGTCGTCGGGCCTGGGTGGGATGACCCCGAAAGGGCGAAAAAAAACATAATGCTAGGTTTTAAATATTTGTAAGCTATATGGAACTATCGTATTTCAATAAAATTTCTAAATTTTTTAAAGTGTTTAGGTAAATTTGTCTGATTTCTAATAGCGTTGTGGGTCCAACGCTTTCAGGAAGGGGGCATATGGGAACACCTAGTATAAAAAGAAGCCCCAGTGACCTCAAGTAGTATTTCAAAATATATACGTCACAATATTAAGTATAAAAACAACTTACTTAATATAAACAAATGGAAGTTAACATAGTAAATAAACCAATATATTTGCGTGATGTATCTGCGAATAGAATCCGTGAAAGTCGGCCAGCAATGGACGTGTAGGATGACGTCACAGCGAGAACGGCTCGCAGCGCGGGGGCCTAGTAGATACTGAGGGCTTCATTCGGATGCAAATCGAAAAAAACACTTCTATCAAAAAAAAAAAAAAAATGAAGGCCCGATTGGAGTACGCTAGAAATTATTATAACTAGATGTATGAAGAATGGAAAAAAAGTGGCATGTATAGCGATGAGTCCAAATACAATTTGTTTAAAAGTGACGAAATTATTATGTCAGGCCCTGTAGTTAAAATATTAAATAAAAACTATATTAAGATATATTCTATCTACTATGAAACGGGAAAGTGGTTCTATACAAGTTTGAAGTTCATGTATAAAAACATACTGTTACGCCAATTAATTACTTACAGAAAGAAAAAATGCCTGTTAAATCCATTTTTCACCAGGATAATGATGCAAAAACACAAATTCAAGCTGGTGACTAAGTATTTCGAGATAAAGTGATCAATCTCTTACCTTGGCCTTCTCAGTCACCAGATCTAAATCCTATTGAGAATATGGGGGATTATGTGGACACTTAAATCTGAGACACAAAACTATGGAAACTTGGAAGAACTTTTCGAGGCTCTTTAAAATGCCTGTAATGCGATAAATGAATACATTAAAATTTTTCTGGAATCAATGCCAAAAAGATGTCAAGAGGTTATAAGATAAAAGGGATATTACACTAAATATTAATACTATAGAATAATTTTATTTGTATTTTATTTCTATAGGAATATTTTTACATTTATTTCAAAAGTTGCCAAAATTTTGTCCACGAGAAATAACATATTATTGTATTACATGGTTTCTAATAGTTTAAATTGAGTTTTATTTTCGTTAAATAGGAGATAAACTCCCAGTCAAATGTTAGCATAATTAACAAATAGCTATAATTATTTTGATTTTTTTTTAAATGTATTTTCAAAAGTTGCTATAATTTTGGCCGCTACTGTACATATTGTACAATGTATTGCGGATATCCATGTTAGAGTTCTCTAGCAGGTCAGTTAAATTTTGGCTTAGACCTTTTCTTTTCTGATGAAGAGAGTAAAGGATTCGCCTCCTTTCTTTTTCGAATACTGTTAACAGTCTTTCTAAAAAATTTCAAAGCTTCTGCCACCCGCTAAAAAATTAATTAATTTAAATACTGTGATATATTTATTGTTTATGTAAATATTTACCTCCTGAACTGATAAAACGGGTTATAAAGAGCCTCCATTTTTTCTTTCCGCTTTAAAACAGTCATACAGATTTAGCACAAGTTGTTATGCTTGACACACCTAAGTGGCTACAGCCAAAATGGAGACTTACATGGGTATTGACACCAGGGTGAGGAATGATCTTTCTATAAAATATAGAAGAACTTCCAGGGCGAGGGATGGACAGAACCACTTTGGCATAAAGTTTTTAATGTACTACCCGAGAAGATAAGCACCTTGATCTAAAAGTTTTTGAGATAAAAATAAAATGTCTAAAGCCAAATGCATTCTATAGTAAGACTGAATGTATGTTTGAGAAACTCGTGGTTCCGCGCGTATGCATCCCTATACGGTCCAACTGGACAAGCCCCGAACTTCCCACTTTGTTTGTTCTTTTATCCCTAGAGTTTCTGGAATGTGGAACCTGCTGCCCGCCGAGGTCTTTCCTTCCCCCAAATCTTCAAGTATTTAAGTCCCGTGTCAACAAACTTCCTCTTACCTCGCTTAAGACACCCACGGTACGTTAGTATTTAGGCTTTTAGTCTTCGTGGTTTGTCCAAAGATAAAAAAAAATATATATGTCTATGAATACTTTTAGATCAGGTTGGTAGTATCAGAGAGGCATTTGCCTGTATAATATTCTAGACATTTGATGTAATTATTGTTTTAAGTTATTTTTTAATTTGTTATATGTAGTGTTTGATGAAGTTGTTTTCTGTAATGATTAATTATTTTAATTGTGAAAATTCATGTACCTTATGGGAACTGATTAACAGATATGCAACAAACTAGAATGATCGCAAACATTTAAATCAAAATATGCTTTATTGAAGATTTATGTTATTAACAAAGCTGTTATAAAAAAAAATTAGTGTAAAATAAAGTTGGTTAACTTTACAAAACTAAAAATCAAAATACAAAAATAAAAGTACAGTAGATTAAACATAAAATAAAGACAATAAGTAGAGTTATCCAGTTCTAGCCACATAATATAAATAAGACAATTAAAATTAAAAAATAGATAAAAAAGCTAATAATGACATATACTAGTAAAATGTACACATTAAAAAAAAAGTCATACACACACACACACACACTATTCAGCCAACTGATATATATATAAAATTATTATATTAGAAACAAATAAAAGTAGATAAACAACATATACTGGTAAAATGTACACACAAAAATATTGGTTAAAACATATACACACATCTAAATAGAACTATTAAATTTAAAAAATAAAAGTAGATAAACGACATATACTGATAAAATGTACATAAAACAATAGTGTCAAACGAATATATAAACTAGATTTGGTGTCAACAAATAAAATATAAATACAACTGAAAAAATTATCAGTCAGCAGAAATATTGACAAGTTTTTGAAAAGAATTAGAAATAAGGATTGGTCTAGTATTAATAATGCTACTACCTCATCAGAAAAGTTTTCTCTTTTCCATCAGTACATTGTCGAAACAATGGGCTATTGTTTTCCTTATAAAAAAATTATAAATAACCGTAAAGAATATATAACCAACGGAATAAGAATATCTTGTAAAAATAAAAGGTGTCTGTCATACATTGCTAAATATACAGAGAACCAGAGCTTTCTTTCCTATGTTAAAAACTATAAATTAATTTTAAGGAGAGTTATATCATTAGCTAAAAATAAGTTTTATTTTGAAGAAATAAGGGGTGCAAGGAACTCAAAGCGAAAAACCTGGAATATAATAAATAAAATTAGTGGAAGGAAAGTAAGCAAAAAATCTAGTACCCCTAAGATAAACATAAATTCAGAGGTTTGTACGGATCCCAGAGAAGTTGCACAACATTTAAATAATTATTATATTACAGTAGCAGAAGAGACAACTAAACACCTAAATACAAACTTTGATCCCTCATCATTTGTAAAAAATTTTAATTATTCAAGTAGTTTTTATCTAATACCAACCAATGGGCGGGAAATTCTTAAAATTGTTAATGGATTAAAAAATAAGCGGTCAACTGGAATGGATGAAATCCCCTTAAGACTTGTAAAAAGATTTCCGCTAAAATTGTGGGAAATTATGGCTAAAATCATCAATACTCTCTTTGCAGAAGGCATTTTTCCACATGAACTAAAACTTTCTCTTATAGTGCCAATAGATAAGGGGGTAATATAAAGTGTCCTTCTAATTTTCGCCCAATTTCCCTGTTATCGGTTCTCTCAAAGATTATAGAATCATTGGTAAAAGCTCGTATGAAGAGTTTTCTTTCAAGGCGTAAAATACTAGATGCTAGTCAATTTGCATTTCAGGAAGACTTAGGTACCAGGGACGCCATGTATAATCTTATGAGTAAAGTTTATTGTGATCTTAATCAAAGCCATAAGAATTTAACAGTTGTTGTTTTTTGCGATCTGGCAAAAGCCTTTGACTGTGTAAATCATCAGATATTATTAGATAAACTAAATTTGTATGGGTTTAGGGGTATTTCTTTGGATTGGTTTAGGTCATATCTATCACACAGGCAACAGGCAGTGCAGGTAACTGATGCTAAAGGCACTAAGACTTTGTCAGACTTTAAAAAGGTGATTCACGGTGTTCCACAGGGTTCGGTTTTGGGTCCTTTGCTGTTTTTGATATATATTAATGACATTGCGCAGCTAAAAATTAGTGGTAAAATTACTCTTTTTGCAGATGATACATCAATATGCTGGTCTGGTGATAATCCAATAGCGCTACAAAACCAAATTAATAAAGATCTGGAAATGATTAAGGGTTGGTTTGATTCAAATAAACTGGCCTTGAACATTTCAAAACCAAATCCATGGTATTTTCTAAAAGAGGCACAGTCACAATAAAAATTGACCAAGAAATAATACAAAAAGTATCAAATTGTAAGTTTTTAGGCCTGCATATTGATAATAATTTGAAGTGGGAAACTCATTTTAATCAGGTGTGTAAACATCTGGCATCCTCTATTTTTGCCCTAAGAACGGTTTCTATAGAAATTAATGACACTAGAATATCCTTGGAGGTATATCATGCTTTGTTTGAGTCACATATTAGATACGGAATTATTTTTTGGGGATATACAACCCTTGCCAGGTGTAATATAATATTTTTGCTGCAGAAGCGAGCAGTTAGACTTATATGTAAAGCAGACAGAAATGCGCACTGCAGACCGTTATTTAAATCTTTAAGAATCCTTACTTTGTATGACATGATTGTCTATGAGAGTGTCACCTTCTTACATGGGAAAAAATTGGAGAAACGGGGCGATATCCACAATTATCCTACCCGAATAAGGGAGGACTTAAACCTACCCCAATCTCACAATATGATTACCAAGAATAGTTTGCATCACTATGGAAAGTATTTGTACAATGCCATTCCTTTGAGCGTGAGGCAGCTTGATACCAAGCGTTTTAATAAACTTTTAAGGAGTGCTTTGATGGACAGTGCAAACTATTCTTTGGACGAATTTATTGAGAACACTATTCCCATTTTAAACGACTCAATGAGAATATAAACTGAATTTTAAAGGGATGTGTGTTATGATTGTGTTAGTATTGTTTTGCATAAGTTTAACACTTTTAACTTTAAATTTTAACTATTTTAAAATAATTGTTATTTATATTTTATATTTTAAATTTTGTATATTATATTTTATGTTTCACATTTTATATTTTGTATTTGTACTTTATATTTTGCATTTTACATTTTACATTTTACATTTTACATTTTATATTTTATATTTTGTATGTTGTATTTTATATTTTAAAGTACACCATTGTGTATGTAGTGTTTTTAAGTGTAAAGTTTGCTGTTTTTATTTCTGTTAAAACTCTGAAGATTTTATTTATTTATTTATTTGTTTTTAAATGTATGACAATTTTAAACTTGATGTTATTCTTTTTGTCTACTACCACTTTTGTAACTAGTTTTTTTTAAGTATGTACAGTTTGTATATTTAATATATTATTCGTCTTGCTGCGAAAATTAGGATTAGTGCTACTTATAGGTGTCCTTGTAATAGTTATAAGGAAATAATATTGTACAGCTGTTGGCTTTTTCAATAAATTTTGATTGATTGATTGATTGATTGAGAATAAAATATATATACATATACAAGCATACATATATTTAAGAATTAAGTAATCACTACTATATTTAAAAAGTGTCGTCGTAAAATTCCTGCAGCGTATAATAAGGCCTTGCTACAATTAGATCTTTAATCTTCCTTTTAAATAATCGATCATCGGAAATTTGTCTAAATGATATTGGAAGATGATTATACATTTTAATGCTCTCAAAAATAATAGATCTTTTAGTTAATGTAGTTTTTGGGATGGGTAGAGGAAGGCTCTCCTCGCGTATTATGTGGATCAGGCGGTATAAAATGTTTGTACTTTTTGTGAATTAAACACACAGTCTTTAATATAAAAATATCTATAACAGTCAAAATCTTGCCATCAACAAACAATGGTTTACAATGTTCCCTGCATCTAGTTCTAAATAAGTATCTCACTGCTCGCTTCTGTAAAATTAGAATGGAATTCATTAATTTATTATTACAAAAACACCAGAAAGCTATTCCATATCTAACATGAGATTCGAACAATGCAAAATAAACTGTGCAAGCAATTGTGATATCTAGCTCTCTTGACACTGTCCTTAAGGCATAACAAGCCGCTGACAATTTTTGCATAGTTCTGTTATATGTATTTCAAACCTTAATTTATTGTCAATAAAAATACCCAAAAACTTTGTCACAGATCTATTCTCTACCAAGTCATTTTCTAACGTCAAATCATCACAAAAAAATCTAAAACTTAATACTCCAGTCTTGGCAATATTAAGAGACAAACACTTTCCACCACACCACTCATTGACTCTACTTAAATCGTTCTTAATGATTTCCTTTAAATGTTCACCATTTTTTCCATTCCACAGAATAGTTGCATCATCTGCAAACAATGTAAATGATCCGTTGATATTAATGTTTGGCAGGTCATTTATACTGTTACAGACTTTCAAAAATGTGTTTAGGTTAGAGAATTTTAGAGAGTTAGGATCATTTAATTTAGTTTGTTAATTTATTTG
>JACEGR010012912.1:0-10428 GCA_014170235.1 Listronotus bonariensis | reverse complement strand
GCATAATTTTTGATGTTTTAAAGAAAGACCTATATTTACTTTTTTTGGATCCGCTATTTCTTTTGAATCTTGGCTTGACATTATCCTATACCTATTCTAACGGTTTTCGAGTTAAAAAATTACTTTCACATTATTTGTTCGAAACATATCTCTCATTAAATGGTTTTTATTACTCTATCTGCTCTTTAAAAACTTGAAAGTTGTATGTCATAAGGCACAAAATCGCTTAGCAAATTTGTACACTCCTTTAAAAAGCAAAGTACCCACCAAAAGAAGTCAAACTTAATTTATTCAATACCATGCCTAAACTGCCCAAAAAATATGCATCGGCAGGACCACACAGTACTTAGAAAATAGGATAAATGGTCATAAATATACAAAAACGCTTCTACAGCTTTACATAAGCATGAGTCCAATTTAAAAACATGAGTTTGACTCTTGCAAACACCAGCATACTTACCCAGGACCAAAACTATCAGAAACTTTTAGTTAAAGAAATGATTTATATAAAGAAAGAACAGCAAGCTGTCAATGACAAACAAGATCTGGGAAATCTAAGCCAAATCTACCACAATACTAATTTATTAAAAACAACTTTTATCCAGGTTAAAACCACGACAAACTGTATAATATTTCAACAAAATTTTTTCTATCCGTATAATAATATAGTAAATAAATTCAACCAAAACAATTTCTTTTTATTTTAATGATAAAAAGATAACATAAAAATAACAACCTTCTTAGCTTCCTTAAATATAAAAAAAAGAATTCCTACGATAGATACTCTTTTATTTTTATTAAATCAAAATAAGATGTGAGCCTATAACAATCTTTTTCGAGGTGCGTTTCTGTAAAATTAGTGTTATGTAAAGTTTTTTTTAATGTGTTGTTATGTATTATTTTAATTTGTGATAAAAAAAT
Organism: Listronotus bonariensis; assembly: GCA_014170235.1. Classification (NCBI taxonomy): domain Eukaryota; kingdom Metazoa; phylum Arthropoda; class Insecta; order Coleoptera; family Curculionidae; genus Listronotus; species Listronotus bonariensis. The sequence continues at coordinate 9,507 of JACEGR010012912.1, read as the reverse complement.
AGTGATTTTTGTAATTGTTTGTAGGTTGTTGCCTGAACGCAATATAAATATATTTTTGAAAAAGCTCACTACGCTGGGCGAAACGTCAGATGTTAGCTATATAATGAAGTAGTTTTAATTATTAACAAAAAAACCTATACCCAAGAAAATAAATAAATAATTATATATATATATGTATATATATATATATATATATAGTATATATATGTATATATATATATATATATATATATATATATATGTATATGTATATATATATATATATATATATATATATATATATATATATATATATATATATGTATGGCGCGGTATTTTTCCGGTTTTCAATCCGTTCGTTTGTTGGACATTCTTATACGACGTTTCGCCAACATCTCAGTTGGCATTATCAAGTGTTGCTTCCTTGACGGTTGCTTGACTTGGTTATGTATTTTTCTTTTCTTTATTTGTCATTTAGGAGCCTCTATGCCCAAGAATTTAAAACTTTTATTAAATTGTTTATTCTAAGGCTCAAGAACATTACTTCTTATTATTATTATATGCAGTTGGGTGAAATATACTGCCTTTGTGATTTTATCCTACCTTTCAGCTTTTGCTGTACGCCACCTACCTGAGTTGTGCAAAACTGCTCATCCAAAATTCACAAACCCGTGAACTGATGAGTGTGCCAGTTTCCATAATGGTTTGTTGGTATTACAACACATGCTACTTACGCCATATACACCTAGATGGCACCCTTTTACCGTCTTAACCTAACGGTACTCTGGCTGGTTGTTTTGAAATTGCTTGGCGAGATGGCTCTGGCCGCTGAACTTACTCCCTTAGTTCCGACAGGGATTATGTTTGTGCGACTAGAAACATAGTCAAGTTGTCAGCAATGTACAGCGGTTGTGATGATTCCCAACAAGGATGAAACACGTGTCACCGTCTTTATTGCGACCCGGGGTTTTCCATTTATTTGGAGACTCCGTAATTTTAAAGTAACCAGCCAAGTAGTCGTTTCTACCAGGTTATGTATTTTTTTCTTTTCTTTATTTGTCATTAAGGAGCCTCTATGCCCAAGAATTTAAAACTTTTAATAAATTATATATATATATATATATATATATATATATATATATATATATATATATATATATATATATAATTTAATTTTAAGTTGTAGAATATGCACAACATTTTATAAAAAACATTTTTTATGGTGCAATCTTAAGTAGACACACTGTATAGCTATTATTATATTACTACATGTGTAATATAAATCGAAAATTTTATTTTACGCCTGATAAAATATTTAATATACTTTTTTGTTGTGTTTGTTTGTCTTTAAGTGTCCAAAATCATTTGATATATCAAGAAAATACCGGAATTACTTTTCACTATAAAATATATTGACATGAAAGTATTCCAGAAAAAAACAAAACAAAAAAACAGTTCCCTTATTTTTGTCAACAAAACAAAGACATTTGGAAATGGTAAAATGTCCGTAAAGAAGGAAATATGTCGCAAAAATGAACAAAGGTTTTTTTACTTATTTGATTTTGTTTTTGTCATATCGTATTTTTCGACTACTTATTTATTTAAAGTAACCATTATTTACCAATATTTGGTTTAAGTTATATTTAATAGAAATTTATGAAACAAATGCATAAAGTAAAACGTAAAGCCGACAGGCGAGGTGCGGCCATCCTACGAATAAAACAAAATTATAGTATAAACTAAAAAAACACGCTTTTAAAGCACATTAAGGTAGGTAAGCACACTAACCAGAACTAACCAGAACTAAAAAGTTCCCAAAATAATAATAAACGAATAATACTAATATTATTGTAAAAAGAGTAGGCACTCTATATGCCATATTTTTCGTATATTAAATGCCTGACGCTTTTTTACAATAATACTAGTATTTTTCGTTTAATATTACTTTAGGATTATTTTATAAATTTTCTTATACTTTTAAGTTCAATGTGCTTTATAAGCATATTTTTTAGTTTTTTTTTAATTATAATTATTTTTTGCTCTTTAGTTTGATATACTATAAAAGCGTGTTTTTTAAACTACATTTATTTTATTTTAAAATGTTGGGTTACTAGTGTAACCCGAGACATTTGACATTGACAGGCTGGATTAAAGCGTTGCTTTCAGATGCATATGGCGGTATGAATATTCGTGATAGACTCGTTAAAAGCAACACCCCTAAAATAGTATATTACATAACAAGTGTTGAAAGTGATATATTTCACACGAGTGGGAATGTTGTCTCACGGGGCGATAGCCGAGTTCGACAATACCACAAGTGTAAAAATCGTTTCGTGAATATTTGGCAGACTACAGATAATTATTAATACTTGTATTTATTATATTAAAATAAAGTCATATTGGAGCTTTTTACGGATTTTTATAATATCTGTTAAATTAAAAATAATAGATCATCCACAATTTTGACTTGAATGTTTTTTAACGTGACCCATTATTATTTTTTACAATATTTAATTAGTTTTTCCTAAACTAAAAACAATATTATGAAACAAAATATTGGTTTTCTAGTAAACGGAACCTATAAATCAAAAAAATAAATAAATATGCTTTGCTAAGCAGCTTAACCGGTCAGTTATTGGGTATTTTACCTTAGGTATTAAATAAATTCTTATTTTTTTGGACATCCATTAAACAGCGGTATAAAAATTCTGCAAACCAAAGTGAATTTATTTAATCAGTATAGCACAAAAATTTGCGGGATTCAAAAATACACAAAAACCAAAGACAAAGAGTATTGGAAAAAATTGATGAGGTTATCGGAATATTAAATATCTGTTCAAAACATTCACCAAGGGAAAATAAATCATTGGGAATATTTGGGTAATATAAAAGAGCCGACGCGACAAATCATTCAATTTAAAACAGGGTGGTCTCTTTTAAACTTCCTTATGGTAGCAGTATAAAAACCAATAGAAAATTATTTTTTTAACTTAATTAGGTGATCGAACTAATAATTGTTAAATTTAAACAAAATTTTATTTGGCTTTTCTCCAGAATAAAATTAAAAAGTTTATTTAACATTTTATGAAAATTAAAACTTTTATACATTATGTAGAACTATTCTGCTCTTACACAATATAATAAAAGTTATTATTACTTTAAAAGAAATAAAATAATGAAATATTTAATATTAAGTTACTTACAATACAAAGGTTTCAATCTATAAACAAAGGTTCATTAGCACTTCGTTAAAATTATTTTAATCTAATAAAATAAAATCTTAACAAGACGCCAGACGAGAACTGGGCCAATGGTTGCGTCTCAAAAATGTGGTAAATAGTTTACCAAAAATGTGGTAAACAGTTTACCCAAAAACTTATTGATAAACTTGTTAGAAAACTAAAAAAAACTTAAAAATGAAATGTCTGATGGACACTTTAGAGTTTGACATTACTTTTGGAAAAATTAACTGGTAAAAGATACACCTATTAGGTATTTTACCTAGATAAAAAGAATATTAAAAAATGTTTAGCCATATAATAAAGTATTTTATGCTTTATTTGTTTTCTGGGAGATTAAATTTAAACAAAATATTAGGTATCTGGCTTTTCTCCAAAATAAATTTAAAAAGTTTATTTAACATTTTATGAAAAATTAAAACTTTTATACATTATGTAGAACTATTCTGCTCTTACACAATATAATAAAAGTTATTATTACTTTTAAAAAAATTAAATAATGAAATATTTAATATTAAGTTACTTACAATACAAAGGTTTTAATCTATAAACAAAGGTTCATTAGCACTCGGTTGAAATGATTTTAATCTAATAAAATAAAATCTTAACAAGTCGTCAGACGAGAACTGGGCCAATGGTTGCGTCTCAAAAATGTGGTAAATAGTTTACCAAAAATGTGGTAAACAGTTTACCCAAAAACTTATTGATAAACTTGTAAGAAAACTAGAAAAAAAATTAAAAATGAAATGTCTGATGGATACTTTAGAGTTTGACATTACTTTTGGAAAAATTAACTGATAATAGATACACCTATTGGGTATCTTAACCAGATAAAAAAAATAGTAAAAAATGTTTAGCCATATAATAACGTATTTTATGCTTTATTTGTTTTCTGGGAAATTAAATTTAAACGAAATATTATTTTTTAATAATTATTATCATACCTTTAAAACTAAAAGGTATACCGAGTGTTTCTCACAGGTGGTTCCCCTATAATTTTTTTACGATAGAAAAATGAAACTTGGTATATTGGTATATGACATAATTGTAAAATGTTTATTTATTCACTTGTTTTCTATTACTTCCGGTTTAACGAAAATTACTGCTAGTTTCAAATTTTAAATGGCACCACTAATATGACATTCTGAATACAATAACATCTCACATGTCATTTTTTGACACTTCTGCTGTCAAAAATTATTATTTTTAAATCCATTCTAGAGTGGCATGATTAAGCTAAAACGAATAATTTAAAGTAAAATAGCTATCAAAAATAAAATTAATCGTCTTTTGTTTGTTACAACTTCTCAGGGTGAAGTTAAAGTTAACAAAATCCTATTTTTGGTCATAACTCCTTTTATTTAAATTGAACGAGGGTGGCTCGTTAGCATATCCTAAACGAACATTTTATTCCAAATAATCTGGTATCAAATAGGTGGAATTTTGGGTTATACATTTTTACAGAGCACACAATAAATTTATAATGTTGTCATAAATCAATATTATCATTTAGTATAATGGTTAGTTTAGAATCATTTTATTACATGCTTTTTGGATACAAACCTTTCCTGAAATACCTCCTATGTGGTACCAAGTTATTCGAAATAAAATGATTATCTTTTAGGATATGCTAACGAACTACCGTCGTTTCATTTGAAAAACGAGTTATGACTATAAATAGGATTTTAAAACCTTAACCTCCGCCTTGAGAAGTCGTAAAAACAAAAGACGATAAATTTTATTTTTCCATGGCAACTTGACTTAAAGTTAACTGTTTAAGCCTAATCATAGCACGCTGGATTGAAATTTAAAAAATAAATTTTTTACAGTCAAAATGTCAAAAATGACATGTAACATTTTGGTTGCAAATGTGGGATATCTCAGTAATTATTATAAATAGAACCTTGTGATTTTCGCAAACCTAAGCTACTTTTTTGTGAAACGAAAGTTGTTTCTGAGTGTGTAATGTGATTTTAAATATTTGCATTTTTCTTTTAAAACAAATTTATTGGTAAAAGTAAATCATGGCTAACTTAATTCGCTTTGAAGATACAGAGTGTTTTTCAAATTTTGTCAATTTGACCAGACACTTGTAACTCGCTTAATATTAGCGATAGAAAAAATTGTAAATAAAAAAGGTTTAGGATTTTTACGTAGAATTCAGTGGCGTACCTTTATTTTTGTATTGACTTTTATTTTAAAGTTATTACACAAAGTTGGGTTTTTTAATGAAAACCCTGTATATATTATCACCAATTGAAAAGTATTCTTGAAAGCCGTAAAAAATACAACATTTGATACATAAAATTTGTCATAGTTTCGGAAATATAGCCATAGTCAGGAATGCGATTATAAAATGGCATTTTAAAAATAAAAAACCCTGTATATTTCATACCCAAAAAAGGCATTTTTAAGACCTTTAAGAATTTACCAAGTTTAGAATGATTTTCTCCAACAGTTTAGGAGATATGAGCTTCCAAATTTTAATGCGTATATCTACTATTTTTTTAGATTTATATGGTCATAAAGAATACATACATTAAATGTGTTATTTTTATAGATTTTAGGTAGACGTTTTAACTGATGATAAAATATACAGGGTGTTCCATTAAAAAAACTAACTTTGTGTTATAACTTAAAAATAAAAGTCAATTAAACAAATTTATGTACGCCACTCAATTCTACGTAAAAATTCCTAAAACTTTTCTATTTACATTTTTTCTATCTTTACTATCAAGCAAGTTACAAGTGCCTGGCCAAATTGACAAAATATAAAACACACTCTGTATCTTTGAAACGAATCAAGTTAGTTCTGGTTAGTTCTTAGTTAGTTTTACTTTCAACACTGAATTCACAATCGAGATTACGCAATCAAATTTATTCTATCTCTTCTAGTTTTCGTCAATAAAATGGCGTCACTCTGTACAATAAAGTGGCGTAGTCACATTTTTCAAATAATATTGGGTTTGAAATATTAATCAATGTTGGGTTTTTTAAATAAGCATCCTGTATATTTGTCAAAAAATCTTTTACAACCTTTTTTAAAATATGTAATATTTTACGTTTATTTTTATAAACATCGACAAAATTCCCATTTTTCATATTTCATATTCCAAATTTTATACTAGGCTATGCTAAAAACAAATCAATTACCAGATTTTTAATTGGATTGATTACTGTTGTGATGCTTACATCACGAGTTTCTAAAAATGGATTTTAATAATAAACTAAAACAATTTTTTTTTCTTTTATTATATAAATCTAGGTGGTTAGAATTTTTTTGAGCAAAATTTTTAATTAGTAAATGGTTTTTAAAAACATTTTTTTTAAATTAATTGTTAGCATAATCTATATTATTTATTTTTTATTTAACTTACTTGAGAAATTGCTATTATTTACTTCAATCTCTCTAACGAAAACTAATATTTTTTATCCTAGGTAAACAATAATATTAAAAAAACTAGGGTCAATAATGAGAACAATTATCAAAGCAAAATTTGACACATGCCAAATTTGTACATAAATAAAGCCAATCTGGTTAAAAATCACGCTTCAGTCTATAGAAGGAACAATTTAAAAATGTAAATTCGGTGCTATTTGATAAAAAAAATCACAAAAAAAGTTTAAAGGAAATAAATCGGCATGCTTGACTTTGCGGCCGCCTTTGCTATATTTCTTTATGATATACCGGTTAATGCAGCTGGTCATCGCACTATGGGATAGAAATTAATTTTTTGGTCAAAATTCTGAAACTTACCAATTTAACTTAAAATGAGGTGCTTTTTACTGGAAAAATATTATAAATGATTACATATGCTTTTTGGAAACCTAAAACTTATTATATGTTATTATAAATTTACACCCCCTTAACATTATTATTTTTTATTGTACAAAATAAACTAAAATGTCAGCTTGTTTGGTTAATTCGGTAGTATTCTAATCAGTTATCTGATGATTATTATCTCATATGATATACAGGGTACGACAATAGGTATGATTTTTTAAATGGAATACCCTGAATATTATATAACCACCAAAAAATCTTTTAAAATGCTTTAAAAAATACTACATTTGATGTGTCTATCTCAATTAGTTTCTGAAATATGACCATCCAAATCTGAAAAATAATTTTAAATTATTCTTAGAAGCGTAATAGAGATACATCTTTCGCAACTTTTTTATTTATTAACGTATAAAATAAACAAAAAACACTGTTTTGTAGGGTAGATTTTGTAGAATCCATATCTTTCATCAGAATGCTTTTATCGTTTAGGATATACAGTGTAGGACAAAACATATTAAATTTTAAAATGGAAAACCTTGTAAATTATAAAAAATCTTGTATCTGTCCTTACACTCTAGAAGTAGCAGCAAAAGTAGGAAGGCAATTGTAAGTACAAAAACTGATAAAGAAAAGGTAAAAAAACTTTGACAAAAGTAGCGAGACTTCAAGTGAGACTGCATCGGAAACACAATTGCAGGCGGCTTTTTTTGTGTTTTTTTGTATTATTTTCAAAGGGTACCGAATTTGCGTTTTTAAAATGTTCTTAGTATACTTGATATTCCGAAATTTCTAGTATGTACCTCGGGTAATAAAGCTATTATTTTCCTCGCACATTATATTCCTCGGCTCTACCAAATCAGGACATAAAAATGCTTCGGTAAACAATAGCTCACTTCTGACCCTAGGTATATAATATATACTATTATTTATTGCCATTTTTAATCAATGCAATACATTTTGCTTTATTATTTTTCGAATAAAAAATAAACCAAATACAATATGCTATAAATAATTTAAGAAAATTATTATAGCTATTTATGTATCAAGGGCTCTACTAGGACCTTTTAAATTAGTGCTTTGTTTCAATGCCTACTACAATAAACCTAATATTATTCATTTAGGCAATGTATTAGTAAATGCGACATCAACTGAACGAAAACGGTCAAGTTATAGCTTAGTGACTTAAGGGTCCGATTCTTCGGTTTTGGAGTAGAAGCAAATGCTTTGTAGAGTGAATAAAGTATGTAAACATTAGTAGATTTTTGAACAGACCCACCTCACAAAGTCCTGCCAGGACCTCCTACCCCCCTCAAAGTTGATTAAGGATTGATATAGTTTTTTTCTAATATCTTCTAAACGGTAAATGATAAAAACTGATTTTGGTGCCGTTAGATAGAGCACAAAATTCTGCATAATAGTGACAATAAAAATTTTATTTTTGTTTATTACGGAAGAATCTCCAATATAAAAAAGTTTGAGAGGAGCATCCACAAGGCATTTTTACGATATACCTTCCAAACCGTCTACCAAACAAAAAATATAAGACATAAAAAATTAAGGCCAAAGTTTTTCCTATCAAATGGTGTATAACATTACACTATTTTCTTTTAAATTAAAGCTACCAGATGGCGTACAAAAGTAGCACTACACCAGTATAGTAGGTAATACTTAAAAATAGGACCCGAGGGCTAGATTTCGACCTGATGGGCATTATAGTCCAGTAAAGCCCGTGGTGCATACAATGCTTTATGTTTTACCCAAAAAGAGTTTTTCAATGACTAATTACATTATTTATTCGCAATATAAAAATAAGTTGCACCTGTACCTGTATACGTAAGTAGATAATGACTGGTGTTAAGTTTGACTTTTATGTTTCTATCAGTTTGTCAGTTGGCATTTTTTATTTAACGATTTGCTCAAAATGAAAGAAATTCCACAAAATATAAGAGAAAAGGCCATGAAAGCGACCGAAAATCTTTTGCCAGTTAAATCAAGGCAACAGTATGATCGGGAGTATGGCATATTTGGTATTTGGAAAGATGCGAACGCAATTCTTCAAAAACAACCGAAACCGTTTTAATGGCATATTTTCAGGAACTGGTAAGTTATTGATTTTATTTTAATACATATGTTTGTATAAACTTGATCTTTATTGTGAGAGAAATAAAATTGGATAAGCAATAAAATTTCCATATTATGGATTAGGCATTATAAGCGGGCATTATCATAATGCCCGCTTATAATGCCCTAGGTGTGATAGCAGGTATTATTGCTACCATAACATAATCCGTTTCTAAAGGTATTACAGATCAATAATAGATGGGTAAAACATAAATAAATTAAAAACTTTTGCAGATTAATAATTTTGCTCAATAAAATGCTACATACCTAGATTTATGTAAACAAAAGAAAGTAGTTATTTATTATACAAGGAAAAGCTTTAGATTTTAGTCATAGGTTGTGTTGTTTCCCTGATGCGAAGCAGAGGGAAACAACACAAACCGA
>JACEGR010012911.1:0-10432 GCA_014170235.1 Listronotus bonariensis | reverse complement strand
TTAGGGTTCTAAATAAAATTACTTTAATTTAATTAGAAACATTGGCATAAATTCAGTACTTTCCAATAACCCCTGTAATTTCTTTAATAATCAAGTTGTAATCAAAATTGCTAAAACGTCTCGAGAGACTGATTTAGTTAATACACCTATGTGGTGAAAACAAAATATTTTTCAAATTTGTAGATTTGGGACTTAGAAATTTTTGTAAAATTTGCAGCTGCCCAGTGCCCTACTTAATTTTTTAACAACTTGTATAATGCATTCGTTTATTTTAGTTTATTTATTATTGATATCTTTATTGGGCACAGTAGTCCTTATTTTAATGGTTTTTCGGCTGTTTTAAAAGTATCTTAATTTATATGGAAAAATTGGCAAAATGCACTACTTTTGTATAATAACCCCCTGTAATTTCTTTAATAACCAACTTTTAATCAAAATTACGAAAAGGTCTCGAGGTAATGATTTAGGTAATACACCTATGTGGTAAAAACGAAATATTTTTCAATTTTGTAAAACTGGGATAACTTTGATTTTCGTCAAAAATGTGACTTGTTTATTTGCCACTCTGTATACCTTAGTCCTAGCAACGCTTAAATAATTAGCCATAAGCAGTCTAAAGCCAATAAAATTTTCTTCTAAGAGATAAAAAAATTCAGAAATCGGTTAAAATTTAAAAATGTTATGGGCCGTTGAATTTAGAAAAAAAAGGGTGGCCAGGTTCATTTGTTGACCGGTTTAGTTAATTTTATTTTTTCACCTTGATACTGAATTTTGGGCGTGGAACTAACGATTTTCAGAAGTCAGATTAGAAAATCACTAAATACATTTTGTTCTACAATATAAAAGTTTTATTTTGAACCATTTTTTGAAATAATTTTGGGCAAATCAGCTGGTTATTAACACATTTTGTTAAGTCAATTTTTTACATGTTTAAATTTGTAGATCCTTTTAATACCCTAAAAATTTTTGTCTTGGCTCTACTTTCAAAATTCCTACATTCGCGTGTTTCGAAAAATTATAGATGAATAAGTAACAAATGGTTACTATATTACATCAAAACCCTTAGACCCTCCATTCAATTAAAAATTATAAGCTAAAAATACATTTCTAGTAAAGAATTTATGGTTTCGTCCGTTACTTTGTGACCGTACATTTTAAATTAATAAAATAAACAAAATATATACTTTGTTCATAGTCACTTTAATTGAAATTTAGCCGTGACAGCTGTTTCGTAGTACAACTACATTAGTTTGAAAATGTAGTTGTACTACGAAGCAGCTGTCACGGCTAAATTTCAATTAAAGTGACTATGAACAAAGTATATATTTTGTTTATTTTATACATTTCTAGTACTTTCGGAGATTACAGTATATTAGCTAAAAGAGCCTTTTAGAGAAACTTTGTAAAGAAGGTAAGTTTAAATTCTTCCTAAAGAGATTTTTTCAGCTTTACTTATTGTAAATTTTAAATTTTTAATAGTATTTTTTCTCATAGATAGTTGAATTTAAATTTTAAATTTAATACTGCATGCATTTTTTAGTAAAACAGAATTAAAAAAAAAAAAATTAACTAATTTATTTTTCTCCTTTCAAGAAAACAATTACATTTGTGAATAGTCTAGTTCCAGTTTATTAACTCCTGGTTAATCCTATATACCTTAATACCAAACAACAACAAGTTTTTAAAAGCTCCGAGAAAATATAAGTAACATAGCATTTAAACGTGAAACTGTACCTTACTTGTTTCTGCTTGACAAACTGCTTCGATTTTTCCCGAAGTGTCCAATGGTAATTGAGTTAAATTTGCTTCTGGCGTGGGGGCTCTATTACAAAACCATTGATTTTTCTTTTTTATCATATTAGACTGACAAACAGCGTACTAAAATATTTTTTATTAGAAACCGATTATAAGAGAACATCGTTTATATTACTTACATACTCCGGAGGAAAGATGCGCCTTGCCATTTTGGTTTCAGCTAATCTCTATTTTCCTAGAGTAAAATTTAAAATTGTATTTAAATATTTAAATTAATGAAGAATTTGTAAAGAGAAAAGTCTTCATTCTTTTCACACATTCTTAAGACAAAAATCCAGTTCTGGTTAGTTAATAAGTTTTAGTTTTTACGACATCCCGTAATCCGTTTAAAAAATGCCTATTTTTAATAATATTTTTATGTGACATGTTTAATTGAAAACATTCTTTTTTTCGAGCTGCTTAAAAGAATATCTATTTAATGCTAATATTATTTATTTTTCCTCAATGGGTTAAAAATGTTAACAAAGCCAAGCAAGTAAATAAACAATATTTGATTTATTTAAAATAAATAATTTATCTTGCATAAAGGGTTAACCACTTAAAAATATGTCACAAGTGGAATAAAAAACTTACTTTTCTTAAAGAAAATTGTTAAATGTTAAATAATGTATTAACTCACCTACAATTTCTGTAATATAATAAGAAAACTAAATGTACGATATGGAAAACTACAGTTTTGTTTTAGAAGTTGCAAATAAAACAAATTAATAACTTACAAAAACTTCTACTACGTCTTCTTGTTGCCCTCTTTACACATTACACAGGAATAGATAAACGCACATTTATTTCAATCTTTGCTAAAAAACTGACCCTGGAAACAAATGCACTGTTGCCAAAAAGTCGGTATTCACAACCACCGCTAAATGGTAATGGGACTTTTATGAATATATTGTTTCAGATCGCAGTGCTACTAAATGTGGCGGTAGAGGAATGAACTAATTATACGAAATTAACCAAAATACCGATATATGCACTCCAAAATTAAATTAGTTTATTTAAATTTCTTTCGCCTTCACTATCAGCTTAAACACAATTTTTTATTGGGTGCGATGTGAACTCCGTATACGGAGTTCATACAGCAGTGGAGTCCATATCTACTGTAAATTGGCAATGTATGGAGTCCACATCCTACGCGAGCTATATATATATATATATATATATATATATATATATATATATATATATATATATATATATATATATATATATATATATATATATATATATATATATACAGGGTGAGGATTTTAAAGTGTTACAATGCGATATCTCTAAAATGTGTTGCACGATTTTAACAAAAGTTGGTATGGGTAACAAGTAGCAAGGGGGACATACTCTGACGTAGTACTTAAATTTTTACCCCTCCAGTTTTTGACGGGTGGGGGTAACTTCAGAATTTTAAATAGAAAGGTGTAGTTTTTTCTATGAAATTTTAATCAGCATAAAAACTACATAAGTGTACAAAAATTACTTCATTTGCTTTACTGGTTGCCTAGTAACGAATTTTTAAGGAAATAATAAACGAAACAATAAATTAATTAGAATATTTAAAATTAACGCTGGTTATGCTTCAAAAGGTGTTGAAAGTGGCCTCCGTTGACTTCTAAACATTTCAAAATTCTTTTTTGACAGGAGTTGCGCACACGATTTAACATGTCGGCAGTTACTAATGTACAAGCTTGTCGAATACGGTTTTTCATGTTTTCTGGTGTGGTTGGTGCTGTAGCCATAACTTTTGTTTTATAAATCCCCATAGAAAGAAATCTAAGGGGGTCAGATCAGGAGATCTAGCAGGTCAGTTTACAGGACCACCTCGCCCAATCCACCTGTCTCCAAATATGTAATTCAGAGAATCTCGTACTTGCCGCGCAAAGTGTGGTGGAGCACCATCTTGCTGAAACCACACTTCTTCTTGCCTAATTCCATTGTCATTTAGAAGCTGAGGGTGTCCAGTTTTCGTGTGTTTTCATATACCAGCTCCCTTACTATAAAAGATAGAAAGATGGGGTTTGCGGCTTACTGTCCTATTTTTTTATGAAACTTACATTGCCGCAAACGAAATTTTCATAGCCCCCTTTGTTTCTGACATACAGGGCGATTTTGAAAATTTGTCATTTTTGACGGTCCCCTGTATCTCGATTATTTGGTAACTTTTCAATAAAGTGAAAATGGATTGTTATAGAGTTTTTTACGTAGAATTCATTGGCGTAGGTAGTTTTTTCTAAAAAGTTTTGTTTTTGAGTTACGACCCAAACTTATGTTTTTTTAAATGGGACACCCTATATATTATTATTTTATCTTTTTCGCTCTTTTACACGCTTTTCAAAAATATATAATAGTCCATATTTATTTTTTTAAAAAAGGAAAATTTTTACATTTTTGTAAAATTTATCATTTTTCGTATAGAAGGCTATGCCCGCAAATCAAAGCAAAATTAACGTAACATCATTTTTATTATAACGACTCTGTTATAATATACATGTCGCTCAACGTTATTAAAAAGAAAAATAATATGTCAATTTATTTTTATTTAGTTTGTCTGCAAAATTGCTCGAAATTGCTCAGTCAGACTCAGTTAATGTTCCAAGCACTTTTGACATAGCCCTATTTTCAATGATCTCTGCAATCCATTGAGATAAAGTAATAGTCTGCCCTCTGCAAAGCCCAAACGCCTTGATGTAGTTTCCTCAGTTGATCGATGATTGCAGGCCTGTTCTCATTGTATATACTGCTTTCATATACCCCATAAAAAATCCAAAACAGAAAGATCTGGGGATCTTGGGGGGCCACCCTTGGACATGGTCCATTCGTACCAATCCATTTCATCTGGAAATGTTGTTGTCTAAATTCTCTCACTATTTGAGACAGCACTGGACGCCATCTTTTGGTAATAATATATTATTTAGATCGGCCGAAAGGAACATCCTCTAATATTTCCATTAGTGTATCTTCTGCATTATTTCTAGATGTCTATTTCCGGTTAGCGTTCGCCCCATAGATAAAATACCTTAATTTTAGGACCAAAATAAAAGCATGTCACGCTAAAGCCAAACCGACTTGACGCGCTCGAGGAAATGTTACATATTGGTCTGTTTTGGGACCAGTACCTGAATTGTTCTAGAATACCGAACTGGTAAAAATAAGCCTGTCTGACCACACCACCGCTCTTCTGTGCATTTTCCTGCAACATTGTAGAAACAATTGCAAAACATCACCACGTTCTGTATCACCGGATGCAAATGGACAATGGTATCTGTGTGCAAACGCACGCGGCTCAGTCAACTGAGTTTTTGATTTTTTAACCCAACTTCGTCATATATTTTCTGCATGATGCATGGTTGTACCGCGACGGAGCCAAACATTATTTCATTTTCTTCCTGTTTCCTCACTTGTTGTAAGTTAGGCCTGGGTTTCAAAACATCGCGTATTCAATGATTGGCTTCGATATTATGAAATATTCTTTATCGGTTGATGTCTCTTCTGATACCCATGAAATAATCAGATATGTAACAAAAAAGCTGAGATAGATAGATAATGATTAAGATTTTTATATTTGTTATGAATATTAATGTTACATATCAATTTTTTTTGTTAATGCTGAATATTACCAATGTCAAAATCTATTCAAATCATCCGATATGCTCACATTATAATAAAAAACATCCTATAATATATCATTGTTGAGAAGGCTACTTCTTAACCTATAGGCATATAATATACTGTTAAACCTTACCGATTAAAATAAAGCTCTGAGGCTGCGTTGGCGTCTTCATTAGCTTGGATAAAACAAACATACATATCGTGTTTTTCATAATTCTCATATCTATTATTTTCTGCCATGTTAAACAATTTTTCACAAAATAATAAAGTAAACTTCCACATAACAAAAATCCAAATCAAACAAATAACAGTACTATTTGACAACAATAACAATCCATAATGGCGCATTTACAGAATTTTGTTTTTGTCATGGCTATCCGTGATTGACCATCGGAAAATGATAAATTTTACAAAAATGTTAAAATTTTCCATTTAAAAAAAATAAATATGGACTATTATATATTTTTGAAAAGCCTGTAAAAGGGGGAATAAGATAAAAAATAATATATAGGGTGTCCCATTTAAAAAACATAAGTTTGGGCCGTAACTCAAAAACAAAACTTTTAGAAAAAACTACCTACGCCACTGAATTCTACGTAAAAACTCTATAACAATCCATTTTCACTTTATTGAAAAGTTACCAAATAATCGAGATACAGGGGACCGTCAAAATGACAAATTTTCAAAATCGCCCTGTATGTCAGAAACAAAGGGGGCTATGAAAATTTCGTTTGCGGCAATGAAAGTTTCATAAAAAAATAGGACAGTAAGCCGCAAACCCCATCTTTCTATCTTTTATAGTAAGGGAGCTGGTATATGAAAACACACGAAAACCTTGTCGAATACGGTTTTTCATGTTTTCTGGTGTGGTTGGTGCTGTAGCCATAACTTTTTGTTTTATAAATCCCCATAGAAAGAAATCTAAGGGGGTCAGATCAGGAGATCTAGCAGGTCAGTTTACAGGACCACCTCGCCCAATCCACCTGTCTCCAAATATGTAATTCAGAGAATCTCGTACTTGCCGCGCAAAGTGTGGTGGAGCACCATCTTGCTGAAACCACACTTCTTCTTGCCTAATTCCATTGTCATTTAGAAGCTGCGGCAAATTGTTATTTAAAAAGTTATTGTACATTTCCCCATTTAGTGGGCCATCAAAAAAATGTGGGCCAATTACTTTGTCTGCAACAATACCACACCAGGTATTCACTGACCAAGGATGCTGATTTGGCACCATCCTAATCCAGTGTGGATTTTCAGCTGCCCAATAGTGCATATTGTGTCTATTGACCTTAAATTAAAAGCAGAAAATTAATGCGAATTGCAATACCAAATGCAAAAATATCCTAGTGGCAAATAAATAGTTACCTGACCACAATTAGTAAACGTAGCCTCATCAGAAAAAATCACTTGTGTTAAAAAAGCATGATTTTCTTGAATCTTCATCCTTAACCAGGTACAAAATGTTACTCGATTTTGAAAATCCTCGCCGTACAGTTCTTGGTGAAGACTAACGTGATAAGGGTGAAAATTGTAGGAATGTAAAATAGTTAGTACTGATTTTTGACACATTCCCGAATCTTGAGCAAGTTCTCTGGAACCAACGTGGGGATTTAAATTAATGGCGCCCAAAATTCCAACGGCCATGTCTTCACTGGTTTTAGTTCGTCGCCGAATTCTCTTTTGGCACGAAGGTTTCCAGTATTGCGAGCTCGGTCTTCCAGCCTCTTAAATGCCATGTGGGACTTAGGAATAGCAGGAAACCTGACAGCCCACAATTGTGCAGCTTCCCGGTAATTCTTCCTACATTCACCCAAAATTAATAACATATTGATCTCAATGTCGTAGTTTTGCTCCATATCTGAAGAGATCTGAAGAGAGACTAGAGATATTTTTGACACAAATGTCACTACTTGACAGAGTAGGTCGTAACCTAAGTAACTACCAAATGCAACAATTTTCTGCTTACATACATAATTTTTGACGAAGAATAAACTAAAATTTTTAAAATAAAAGTTGATTATTGATAAGTATGCAACCCGTAAAGCAAATGAAGTAATTTTTTGTACACTTATGTAGTTTTTTATGCTGATTAAAATTTCATAGAAAAACTACACCTTTCCATTTAAAATTCTGAAGTTACCCCCACCCGTCAAAAACTGGAGGAGGTAAAAATTTAAGTACTACGTCAGAGTATGTCCCCCTTGCTACTTGTTACCCATACCAACTTTTGTTAAAATCGTGCAACACATTTTAGAGATATCGCATTGTAACACTTTAAAATCCTCACCCTGTATATATATATATATATATATATATATATATATATATATATATATATATATATATATATATATATATATATATATATATATATGTTGCCCATAATTCATTCATCCATTGTTAAAATATTCGCTATTAAAAAATCAAAATATTACTTATTTACTATATAAAATAAATCACAGTAACCATTGAAATTATTAACAATTTTAATACCAAACACAATAAAAAATTTGATTTAACAATAACAGTATAAAGTTTTACATATATTCTATATGCCCGCTATTATTATTTAGGCATATTATAAACTGTGTTTGAGTGAATCTTAAATTGTTAAATCAGGACTATTGGGTGGCCATCGAATAGGCAAATTTTCCAAATAATTTCTATCTCGTTCTCAAAAAACTCTAAATATCTTTCACCATTTAAAGAAAATTCGTAAAAAATATTACCTATAATTTGAGTGTTGAGAATGCCGCACCAGACATAAACTGATCTTCGGCCTTGGAATTTCATTTCACACATTCCACGGGGGTTTTCTAATGCCCATAAATGACTATTTCGCCTGTTAAACATCCCAGCCTTGGTAAAAGTAGCTTTATCGCTCCATAATATCTTTTTGAAAAAATTATCCCTTAATTTTCTTTGAAGCATGTCTCTGCTGCCTAATAACTTTTTGTTCCCCCGTCAACTTCTGAACAGGTAAAATTTTGTATGGATGATATCCATATTTACGAAGGGTATTTTCTTTTTAGACCTATTGAAATATTTACTGGCATCTTCAGTTAAAAAGAAGGATTTTTTACAAACACACATTTAAATTAATTTTACAAAATTTAAAGTCCTAATTAGTCATTTACCTTGAAAATATAATAAAATATCTAATTCTTCATTCTCATCTATATTCACTAATCTTTTCTTCCTTTGCAAATTTTTGTGAATCCTAATATAGAAAGTGCCCCTTGACGGTACCGGCATACCTGGGTGAAAAACGCTCTTTTCCTCTTCAGTAAAACCCATTTTGCGACTTAATATTACCAAAATTTAACGAAAACGAAAATGTCATTTTTTGATTTTCACATAGTAAATTAGTAATATTTTGATTTTTTAATAGCAAATATTTTAATAATGGATTTAGGCGCTATCCAATAAACACATAATATATAGGGTGTTTCATTAAAAAAGTATACAATAAGTCAAAAATTTTACCGGTAATGCTCAATTCTTTCTTTAAGTAGCAAATGCGGACGGTCTGGATGATACCCTACAATTTTTATCTAATTTTTTTCCATCTAGAATAATAAGGTCGCTAGAAGCTGTCAAAATTTGAGGAAACACCCTGTATATGTTGACCAGACTAAAAGGATATCGGACCTACTCCATTCAAGATTGGAAACACGAGTGCGACAATACCATGAGTGTGAATATTAATTTCGACACGAGTCATGTACAATATTTTTTAATTATTTAAAAAAACCATAAATAAATTAAGAAGACCATATGTAAGAAATAAATTAGGTAAATAAAATAAGTATTTATTAATTTTAGTGAAAAATAAAATCGTATTGTCGAAAATATTGTAAATCATAACCTTACGTACACTCATACCAACGAATTAAAAATAAAAAGGAATGCGAAATGACAGTTGTCCAAATTGTCTGACAGAATGGTTCTTGCATATGGCGGTTGCTAAACTTCCGGCGGACATAGGCGTAACATATGCAGTGATCATTAGATATTTTATTTATTTTTGATAAAAGCGAAAAACAAAATTTAACAAATTATATAAAATGGTTGCTCATATAAAAAAATAATTTACATTACAAATGTTTCCCTAAATAAAATTATTTTTTAATACGCTTAACAAAAATTTCACAAGATGTAGGTTGTCTGGAAAGGTCATGTCACAAATGACAGGACTGACAGAGAAGTTAAAAAAATGTTGGTACTTCATATAATTTTGTTTCTATTGTGCTTCGTTATGGAATTATTGACCTTAGAAGAAAGAAAGATAATTTAATTTATAACTGTTAAACGATTTTCTTGGTATCAACGGCATTTAAGCAATTCAATTAGCTCATCTTAGTGCTTCTTTCCATAATATGTAAATTTTTGTTCAGTTCATTTAAAAAACTTGATATTCTGATTATATCATCTTAATCGATATCTTGCACCGCTGTGGAGAAAATTTAATTTTATTAAAAACTGTCAGGCACAGAACAGAAAATGTACAAGTCGATTTAATTCTGTAGCACTTGTAGTATATGTATTTATATCAAGCCCAAAAAATGTTGATAACTAAATTGCCTAAATGTCGTTGATACAAGACAATAGTTTTTTGTATATATTTTGCCTTGCTTACTTAAATAAATAACATTTCAATAAAAAGGTGAAAAATAATACAACACTATTTTGTTTATTGTTTATTGATTAATTATGAACTTACAATGTACAAAAGTAGTAATAAATTTTTTCTTAAACTTAACAAAAACTGTTTTTTAATTTTGACACCTAGATGCTTACTGCATCTGTATGTGCCAGATTTTGTCGACTTAAAAGATTGTTTTCGAGCTAGTCTTACGTTAGATAACACTTTTGCTCCTCTTTTTGTAGGATTTCGCGGGAGAGAAGACGTTTTTCTAGGAAGTGTAAGCATAGAAGAAGAAGTGCTTTTCTGATTGGTTTTTGACCTAGAGGAAAAGGTTTTGTATTTGTTGACTATTTGAAGGGGTGATTAGAT
>JACEGR010012910.1:0-10434 GCA_014170235.1 Listronotus bonariensis | reverse complement strand
GGAATTTTGTTTTCGCGTGTAATGCATCCATCGAGATCATGAATTTACTCTGGATACGCTACGCGCGTGCCCGTGCGTATGTGGGGCATTCACTGATCTCGATGGATTGCCAATGTTATTACCTGCGCGAAACAAAAGTTACATTTCATGGGCGAAAAAACCGGTTTGTGCGCAAGCCAGTTGAGGGTAAACGCATTCGGCGCCAAATAAACTATCCGCATTATCGGAAAGAATTTTTTGACGGCGCGGCGTCCTGAATTTCTGTTCGAAGTACGGTAGCTAATGAGCGTCACGGTCAGACCGCGGACGAAGGGTACGGGTGCCGTTGTTTGTATTTTGCCACGGCTTTTAAGTGCGCATGTTTGTCCACCCATTCATTTGTTTAATGTTAATAGTAAGGGCTGAAACTTTCAGGGAATGTTTTTGGAGATATTGCCAACCAAATTTCACGATAGGACCAAATTAAAAGGTTTATAGGCAATTCGTACAAAGAAGACGGTCGAACGCCGGTAGAACAATAACAGGTTAGACAAAGAATGCCAGCATGTTTCCTTTCCTATAATTGATTTGGCTGAACGTGTATAAGAATACTTAACTCTGAGTTGTATAGATGGATCCACATTTAATTCATTCTGAAAGTAATACCGCAAAGTACACAAAAAATGATAAAGTAAATAAACCTATTTGTAAACAATGATTTATTGCAGCAAAAAATATTCAACCCGACGAGTTTCTAGTTTCACGCGACGTGCCACAGGTTTTATGGCAAGACAGAGGCGAAATAAGAGGATGTTTTTTAAGTGACACGTGTTTTAGCAGTATTTTTTTTATTTATCTAAAAAATATGAAATCAGGCTCTGTCAGCGCTATGTGCCTTCAAAAAGGTTTGTTTACTTTATCATTTTTGTGTACTTGGCGGTATTGCTTTCAGAATGAAATAAATGTGGACCCATCTATACCACATATAAAATAAACTGACATAAATATTTGGGTGAGTAGCGTGCCGACTTTTGGGTTTTTCCACAGAAAGTTATATTATGGTAAAATGTCGATCAACTCGTCTTTACAAGCAGATTTCTTGTCGCAAAATAGATTGACGGGTGCTGGCGAGCGTTGTACATTTATAAAATATTTTAGAAAGTTCTTTATCGAATTTAAAATTTTAATTTTTTCGACAACTGCCACATATATTTTATCCGAAATTTTTCGTCATGGTTGAAAAAATGATTTAGTAATTCATTAAGAAGTACGTTGTTCCAAATGCGGCATGATTTTGCGAATTTTATACATATCATGTAATTAAAAATAAAGTGTAACGGTCTGCCATATGACTTACCAGGTGGGAATTTTTTAAATGTTAATTAAAACAGTTAAGCTTATAATGTCTCGTATTTAAAATGTCTCGCATAATTTGTGCTATGTGTCTGCTATACAGGGTGTCCATTATTTAATTTTATGCAGAAAAACTACTGATTCCTTTTGCCAGTAGTCAGTATATTAGGATTTAACTAATTAAACACACTTATGTTTAAAATTTATTAATTGTAATAATGGGTATATTTGTAATTTTTAAATAATTTTTGATACGTTTTGAATATTGTAATAAAATTCGATATACTGCATGAGCAATGGGTTTTGGTATATCGGCCAGTAATGCAATAACAAAACAAGCACTATTAGTCACCTATGTTTACATGCCGATATTTAGTTAGATTGTCTTTTTTCCTCACATTGCCTATTTGTTATGTTATTTAGCTGGATCGGTACAGGAGTTTTTAACCGATTAAAGAAAAAGAAGGTTATCAATTCGCCTGTATGTTTTTTCTGTGTGTATGTTAGTTAAATATTTTTTTAAATTCGTTTTATTAAGAAATTAAAAAAAAGATTTAACAAACCAGAACCAACCATGACCTCTCCAATGTGACAGTTTTGCATGACCGTTTGTAACGTTTTAGACCAATCAAAATCACGTCCCTGTGCCTATTATACCGTAGTTTCTGAAAAAGGTACTGGTAGTGTTTTTAGTGTATGTTTACCAATTTAATAGTAATAAAATGAGTTTTTTTATTTATCTTTTGACATTCAACGAAGGCAAATGCCTAAATACCAGAGTACCGTGGGTGTCCGGTTATTAGATGTTTAACCCATTGTTTCCCCTGTTCCGTCAACGTTTTCCAAGCACTGAAACATGCAGTTATGCATTTCACAGCACTTTTTAGACAACGCGGTAGTGCCACCACGTTATTTTTAAATAACTACTACCTAAATATGTCTCCCCACTGGGAATCGAACCGGCGACCTCTGGCTTCAAAGATCAAAGCTCTGTCGACTGAGCTACGGGTGAGACAAAAATTAAATTAGAAAGAAACAAAAATAAACTAAGAAGCGAAAAATAAACTCTTTTAAAAAGAAATTAAGCCGACTTCAAACAAATAAATAAGACCCAATAAAATGGTAAAAATATGATAAAGAGAAAACCCAAGCAACACAGAATCCTCTAATAAACGTTTAATTACGTATATACCACTAGTATATTTTTAGTTTATTTCTAACCTTTAATATAGGTTAAAATGTCCGCCTAATATAGGTGTATTAATACTGCAGTACTATCCAAATTTTAGACGTTGAAAGTATACGTTTATTTATAATATAAAATGAGCAATTAAAAAGCGGTTTCTAATAAACCCTATAAATTGGTATATAATATACAAAACTGTAACGTTTACTAAACACGTTAAAAAGTCTTAAATTTTATACGTTTATATTTAGAATAAATTTTACGTTAAAAAAGCCATATGAAATAAATCAAATATTGACGTATACGAAAAACGTTTATTTTGTATGTATAATATACGTATATGTATTAGGTAATACATTCGTTTAGGCTTACTAAATCTAAAAAAATAAAATAAATAAAATAACAAATTCTCAAATCAAAAGGACGCAACTGGTAACACTTAACACTGCACTCTAATAAATAAAAGTAATAAAAAACACAACAAAAACTGTATAGAACATAAAAAAACAGTTGAAACTTAAAATAATTCTAGAATCAAACATAATAATAGAGTCTTTCACGTTTTGGCATTACGGTATCGCTGTTTGGACAGTTTAAACCAGTCTTGGCATGCCTGTCCGATAGCTTCGTCTGTGAGTTCTCCGACAAATGCAGCTCCCTGCACCTGGTCCTTACCTTGAAATGAAATTTTGACCGCTTCTGTGAAAAAGAAAACCCAAAGTCACTAAAAAGTACAGGTGATCTTAGTGTTTTTTGCATAATAAATTAATTGTTAGGGTAGATTAAAGATACGCCCTAACCAACGCGGGATGCGGGAACGGGACGGGGGCGAAACGGATGCAGAACCTATTTCTACAGCGGGATATGAATATATTTACACCAACGCGTTGTGAATACATACATATATCCCGCTGTGGAAATAGGTCCCGCATCATAAAACAATACTCCTATATCCATGAGGAATATTTTGTGTCCAAATTCGTCCCGCTCCCGTCCCGTTCCCGCATTTTAAGGTCTTTATTGTAATTGATTGGTTTTGTTTGTATTATTTTTTAGGTCTGATAATGCTTTTAGGAGCGAAACACATGTCACCATTTAACGGTTAATTAGTAAAAAGTGTTAAGACCGAGACTTTTTGTTGTTTTCTTTTGATATGTTATATCAGGTCTCTTTGAGAATATGGACGACTTCTTTCAACCCAAACATTTCTAAGAAAATTAAAAATAATACTAAAATAGTACACAATACACGTAAATTAAAGCGTATATATTAGACGTTTATAAAAGGTGTATTAAAAACGTATAATAGACCATTAAATAACCAAGATATATTTCAATAATTTTTTTTTAGTGTACTAAAAATTAAAACAAAACAGAGGTGTAAGGTGTGACATTCACCTAATCCAAGTGTTTGAGCCATAATCATTCCTTATAAATAAGGTATAATAGGGGTTGAGAGATCAAAACGAAAATTTCCGCAACAGGTTCAGCGGCCATTTTTGCCGACTTCATCAAATAAAACATCAACAATTCTTATCTAATATTATATGTAATATGTATAACTAATGAATTGATATGAGCGCAATTAAAATAAAGGTAAAAAGTAGGTACTTACTTTATTAGCAATCGGAAATACAATGCACTGCACAATATTTTACAACAAGCGGCTATCGGCGGCCATTGAATCTCATAAGTCACTTCGAAGTGTCAAAGGTTAGTTACAAAGCCGAGGAGGAAAGCGACTGCCGCGCATCACGTGTCGTTATTGTAAGGCTGTTATTGGCTGTTATTGGAATAATGCCGAACGGATGAGTAAATTTTGTAGATTATTGGTACGTTTACTTTAGGGAATTTTAGACAATATTATTTATATACAGCACAAAGTCAAATATTTGCAAATATTAACATCAAATTAAAATTATAAAAATAATATTACTAAACCAATGATATTGTCATAGGAGAATGATAATAATGATTTTAAAGCAATAATAGTTAGTTTTCTAATAAAAATAATCTATAATAGACGTAGATTATGCTTTAGTTTCACACGTTGAAATTTTAGTAAATAGTAAGAAAAAAAACGTTTTTAAAATACTCGAAAATAATAGTGTTTCATGAGATTATCATTAATAGTTCCAAACTATAGACATATTTTTGTGCATTTTTAAACACGCACATAAATGAGACCATAATATAAAGTAAAATATTTTTTAAAAATTTTATGATAT
Organism: Listronotus bonariensis; assembly: GCA_014170235.1. Taxonomy (NCBI): domain Eukaryota; kingdom Metazoa; phylum Arthropoda; class Insecta; order Coleoptera; family Curculionidae; genus Listronotus; species Listronotus bonariensis. The sequence goes on along the minus strand of JACEGR010012910.1, from coordinate 5,689 downwards.
TAAAAGATGATATGACATACGTTGAATATACGATTAAAATATGCACGTGTTTAAAAATGTTTAATAGAGGTGTAATAAATATACCAAAACCAAAAATACACAATATCGTTTAATAAACGTTTATTAAACGAAAAGGCAAATTCTTGTGTTGCTTGGGAAATGAAGTCGCTAAATGTGCGCTAAACTACTCAATGTTAATAACTAAATAAGCAAAAGATTTTTATACTTTCATACCATATGTTATTGCCCGACTTCGTTTTTTTTTATTAGCTATTTTTATTTTTTCAGTGAGTTTTATTTATTTTTTTGAAATTGGTTTAATTTTTTAAAAGTTTATTTAACATAAAAATGCTCATCCGATGTTATTTTTTTATACATATATTAACTAGAAGCCCCACCTGCACTACTTTGAAGTTTTCTAAAACCCTGCGAATTTTTGTAAACTTTCCTAAGCTTTTTACACCAAAAAAAATGTACACAAATTTTTTGTTACAACGTATTAGCTTTCTTATTTTATTATTATTATTTGCACATCGTACACTAAAAACAAATTTTAAATAAATGTACAGTAACACGTAAGCTTACTGAAATGACTAACTGGCGGTATTTCAACGAGAAACGAATAAAATTATATTGGGAGTTTTCGCATGACCTGTCCTTAAATCGGCTATTCCATGATAATTTCTTATAATTTCCTTACTCTATGGTAATAGGTATGTTTGGTTAAATCCTAATATTTTAGTATAAGAATCGTATATTTACTGTGTACTATAAATTAGTAAGACTGGGCCAAAAAATCTACTTTTTTCTTGAAAATTATATCAAAAATATTGTTTAAGGTGACAAAAAGAAAATATCGTAAAGATTTAAGCCCCTAATAATAATATTTAAAGGCCCTTCTCCTTTAATTTAAATTTGTTATTTGTACTTTCATTTTTGCGTTAAAGCTCCCTAACTATCGAAGTAAAAAAATATGGGCACATATATTTCATGAGAATTACATTGCCTACAAAAACGTCTTTTTGAAAATTTTTGCCAGACGAACCGTTTTCGAGTAATCAAGCTTTAAACATTGATATATTTTTTATTTTGGAATTTTGTACAGGGTGGCCGCCGACGAATCCGAGAAACTTCGAATATATATTCAACAATGAAAATTAGGAAATTAAAAAAATATATATTATTTTTTTATAATAACTTTTATACCAATTTAGATATGTTTTGAAAAAATTGGGGAAGCCTTCTATGCACCAAAGGACATTTTTGCATACAAGAAAAAATAATTTTAACCCGTTTTGTCAATGAAAGGTTTAAGGTAAATATTTTTTAATATAAAAATGGTACGACAATGTATTTTTCTAAAATAAAAATAATTTTTAAAATACCCATTAGGTTTGGAACAAATTTGATCCGTTGATTTTTTTATTAGACACACGGTTTTGTGTAAATAAATAAAACCATTTCTTGGCATGGTCATTTCGTATCGAAAATATCAAATTCTACAGTAAAAACATCTTTTTGCTATTTATTCTTTAATTAAATAGAGATTTGACCAGGCCGAGAAATGTTTTTTATTTATTTACGCGAAAAACCGTGCAAATGAAAAAAAGTCAAGAGATTAAATTTGTGTCAAACTAAGTGGGAATTCAAAGAAATACTTTTAGAAAATTCAGAGGCGTACCATTTTTTCTCTTAAAAAATATTTATTCTAAACCCCCATGAACGACACTGGTAAAAATTATTTTTTTGTATGCCAAGAAATGTCTCTTGGTGCATAGGAGGCGTCCCTTAAATGTTTTACAAATATTTAAATTGGTATAAAACTTATTATAAAAAACAAAAACAAAAAAGGTTTATTAACGTTTTCATATAAAATTATTATTTTAAGACTTATTCGCAATTTAATTTATGAAAAATATTTTTTTCGTTAAATTAATAGAAGTTTTTTGTAGAAACTTTAATTCCCTAAAGATATATGTGCACATATTTTTTTTACTTCGATAGTAAGGAGCTTTGACGCAAAAATAAAAATACAAATTAAAAGTCTAAATTAAAGGAGAGGGACCTCTAAATATTAATATAAAGGGCTCATATCTTTACGATATTTTCTTTTTGTTACCCTAAACGATTTTCGATATAATTTTCAAAAGAAAAGTCGATTTTTTGGCCCAGACTAGTAAACACCCTGTATAAAGTGTAAAAATATTTTTGTCATGCAGCACCAACCAATTAATGTTAAATGACTTAACAATTCCCTGCTTTCGCCTACTATTCCGTAATGATTTTTTTGAGTCGTTTATAAAATTGATAACAAAAATTACTTATTTAATTTTGGCCAATCCATTTCCACTGGATTTAAGCTTTTTAGTCAGCAATTTTTTTGGCTTATATTTCTTTATTCTTAACTGATACAGTATATACTAACAAATCAAGTTTTTAAATTTTATCTTTTAGACCACTAGGTCTTAAATCATAATGACGTTCCAAAGGGAAAAAATTAGAAAATATTCATAAATTAATTCTTCTTTAAGAAATTTTTTAAATATTAAATTGAATACAAAACACAATCATGGTTCTTGTTTTATTTTGTGTGTACTCATTATATCTATAGCCACGGTATCTTCAAAAAGCTCGGGTTTCACACAGATTCAGAACGTCGGCACTCCACTGATCTGGATGGATTTCCAATGTTATTACCTGCGCCAAACAAAAGTTACTCTTCATGGGCGAAAAAATGTGTTTCTGCGCTTGGCTACCAGTCATCCCAGGGTGGATGCGCGGGCGCTAAACAGACAATCCGCATTATCGAAAAGAATTTATCAACGCCTTGTCTGGGTTTGCCGTTCGAAGCATGTTCGAAGTACGGTAGCTAAAGACCGTGTACGAAGAAGCACTGTGTGCCACAAGGATCTAGCGACTGCCTTCGAATATCGATTTGGATTTCGTAGCGCAATCGCACTGTCGATTTCACGGTTTTCTTGTAATGTGATGAGATCCATGGTCCGGCCAGCTTGGATTAGGCAACCTACAATACATGTACGTCTGCAAATTTGTGTTTCTTTCGTGGAATTGTATTCTACTGTAGTCTGTAGTAGTACTAAACAATGGTTTATAGTCATCGAGATAAAATAAAATTATTCTCTATAATTGTAGTTTGTAGTATAAAAATAATTGCGCCCAATTTACATATGTATCAAATTAATAGCTTTTATTAAAAAAAAACTAGAAATACCTAATGGCTTTGCTCTGTTAAATGAATATTGTTTTATTCTGGACTAATAAAACCATTTTGAAAATCCTTACTATAAGAAAAAATCATACTGTTGTATATCTGGGTATTTTTGTATATCATAAAATCAAAGTGTCATATACAGGGTGTCCCAAAATTAAGGGTGAATATTTTACCTGCGCATTTGACGACCATAAAAATGTCTCCTAAGGGAGCTGCGCCCTTCCGAATAAGGCACCCTCGTAGAAGGTTTTTCCTAATATTTTCGAAACCTTCTAAGATAAAATTACGGAATTGGGTACAATTTATAAACTTTTGCGCTGAATTCAGAATTTTAATATAATTAATAATTTTTAATAAAAATATAAACAGTTGAAAAAATGGGATCATTTTAACCTCTCACCCCCAGGTACGTGACGCTTCTGATTAAAATATTGAAATTCTGAATTCAACATGGAATTCAGCTTAAATAGATCGTGCCCAATTTTGTCTTGAACGCTTTCGAAAAGATCGGAAAAAAACCTTTTGGGAGTGCTCTAGTCGTAAGGGCACAGTTACCTTAGGAGATTAGGAGGCATTATTCAAACAATGTGTATATAATAAATGTTTATTATTTATGGTCTTAGAATACGCAGGTAAAATATTTCCCCTCAATTTCGGGATAACCTGTATAATAAATAAAACAAAACTAAATATACTGTTTCAAACATTTATTAAGTTATTAAACCAATTATACTGGTATTTTACTTGTTCAAATAGTTTTCTGCTTGTTTAAAGCTTTTACAGCTAACATATTGGCTTCTTCTGGGGAGGGCTTGACAAGTTTTGTTTTGGTTCTTGTTCTTTTCATTTTTTTTTCGTAGGAAAAAATTTTCGCTGAGGGATAATTTTTTTATTAGCGGGTACCTTGACGTAGATGGAAAAGCCAAATTAATGTCTTTTGGTATCTAACCGCATCTATGGTGGGTTTAATTGGCACAATAACTTTTTGTACAGCCTCCAACTCTTCAAAAGAAGTTACACCATTAACGTGTTCAGTGAACTGCAAAATTAATTTCTTCTTAGCTTCTTCCAGAGACCTCTCCGGCGTTTCCAATGTAAAACATTGCTCTAGGTTGTAAAGGTCCTTTTTTGTGAGTAAGTGCAGACGCTTTAAATGAGAATTAGACACCGAGTCTCTCACTTCATCTAAAATTACCTAAAATCGTTCTGAAATGGAATTTTTGCCGCTATCTTTGATGCCAAATTTTGTTTTTCAGATTTTGATAGGAATAGGTGACCTAAATCTTGTTCTTGTTTATGGCCTATGTGACTTTTGCAAAAGTTCAATACACATTTTCCATCTTTCATTATTTTAATACTCATTCTGGCAGGGCAATAACCATTAATTTTATTCGAGCCTTGTGTTTTGAGCTTTCTTATGTTTAGTCCCTTTTTCTTATACAGACCTGAAAAATATAAATACATAAATGTAAAATGAGAAAAATCAATAAGAGTTTTAACCATGAATTTAAAACAAAAAATATTTGGTACTCACCTGACCTATGGCAATTATATTTCACTGTGGTATAGTTAGAATTTTTATTTGAACCAGACATTTTCACAAACGATGAATATGAGTCTTTTCGATTTTGCACTTCCAAAATTAAAAATCCTCAAAAGTATCGAATTTGACACATTCATTTTCAATAGTTAAAAAATGGTCACTTCTATAATGTAGTATTAACTTTTCTCGACTACCATCAGTATACACACATAATGGGCACTTTAATTTTGCCTGGACTTTATGGGTTCTTTTATGAAAAACAAAGTGTTTTAAAGTTTCAAATGTCTTATTGCACAAGGGACAAAAGTAATTTTTGCCTTTATAGGAGCTATTTCTTCTAATTTATCTATAAAAAAAAGTGGTGCTGTAATTTATTTTGTTGTATTTGCTATGATTGAGAAAATGTATCATTAGCCTTACCTGGATGCTGCTTTTTCACATGGAATCTGAGATTTCCCAGACTTGCAAAGTTTTTTTGCATTCTAAGCAAGACACAGATGACTGGCACTGATTGACTTTTTTTTGTGTTATTGTATCGAGCTTATCTAAAACATTAATATTGTTTTAAATTAACGGATACTAAAATAATATTAATATTTTACCTGGGTGTTTTCTTTTCATATGTAAGGTTAAGTTTGACTTTGTACTAAAGTTTATATGACACTCTATACACCGATTCATATTTATAAAAAGTTCTTCCCAATAATCACAAACAAGTATTTAAAATTTTGAATAATAAATTACCACTCACTTCAAAAATTAGAAAAGATATCGGCACAACACTTTTTAAATGATGAACGTCGATTCAAAATCGAATCGAGAACTAAATGTCACAAGTCACAACACTGACAATGCGATTACTGCGCATGCGCTACGAAATCCAAATCGATATTCGAAGGCAGTCGCTAGATCCT
>JACEGR010012909.1:0-10436 GCA_014170235.1 Listronotus bonariensis | reverse complement strand
GTTCTATTCTATTCTATTTTCGGTTTTTGGCTTTGACACTTAGTGCATACAGCCATCGTCAAGTGGTTGGAAAATTGGATTGTCGGGTTCCTAGACCCCAGATTTTCCTTTTATTGTTCAAGCTATGTTTTCTGTTTAAAAACAAATTCTTTCTCTATACATGCATAAATTGTGACTGTCTAGCCAGCGGCTGCTACTGGTATCGCGCATAACCGTCACTTTCACTACTGACGCATTTCCGCAAGGCGTGCGCACCTCCTCGACCATACGAGGACACCATGTGTTCAACACCAAAACGCAAAAACTTCAGGCTTTAGGAATCTTCACTCACAGCGCTTAGCCCCAGAAGAAAGAAGCCCCAATTTAGCGTGAATCTTTTCTCGGTCCCCAAGGGTACAGCCACGCTCGTACGATGCCTTCAATCGCCTACCCGGGAAGTCTATGTAGACCTCTGCGTAAACATGAACCGCACTACTCGAAGGTTTAAAAACTAAAAACACGCTTTTATATATGCAACCGAATCCAAAAATTAGAAAATAATTTTTCATTAAAAAAATATTGTCATTTAATAGTAAAAAGCGTGGGGTGCATTTTACTATTTTTTCATAACTTTTCCATCATAGATATTTGCAAATATAATAATTATAAACATTTAATATATTTATCAAACCCCATCGCTTTTTTACTATGAAATGACAATATTTTTTAATGAAAAATTATTTTCTAATTTTAGTTCGGTTGCATATATAAAAGCGTGTTTTTTTAGTTTTTTTAAACTATTAATTATTTTTCATTTTTTAGTTTCAAGCTACTCTTGATAAAATGGCGAAAAAATTTTATAGAATTCAAGAGTGGCAAATTTTAAAATTTTTCCAACAGATTGCAACTCACTGAAAATTTCTTCTTCATTAAGTAGCAAAGTTCGAAACCTTGGCCAAACAGATGGCAACAATCCAGGCAATGTTTGACCGTTGCAAATATATTGCAACCCACTAAAAATTTCTTCTTCTTTAATAGCTAAAGCTTGAAATGTTGCCAACAGATGGCAACCTAGGTGTTGTTTTTTATAATATAATGGAATTTTTTTCCTGGGTGATCCAAAAAAAGATAACGATATACTGTTTGGCAGATTATTGCATTGTCATGTTTCCTTAATACGTGTGCAAAGTTTCAAAGAAATCGAATAGGCTGCAAGCTTGGTTAGAACTAGGCTCAAAGATTCTGTTACATAGCCAGATAGTTAGCGATTCCTATACCAAAATGTAGGGTTTTAGGATATTTAAGGTTTTTAGAAAAGTCATAAGAGCCATTTTTGCCATAAAGAGAAGAACTTTGGTACTTTACAGGTGACACCCTAGTATGTTTGTCAATATTCTTAAAATTTCATCTTTCTCCTTTAAAAAATATAAAGATAATTTATGGTTATTTTTAAAAGAACGTATTTATGGGCCTGCGAAAAATTGACCTATAACTTTGTTGCAGCATTTTTTGTAACGTTACATGTAACAAATTTTGAATTCTAATTTTCATGTACTGAATTTTTTAGAGGTCAACAAATCCTGTATTTCTAAAAATAACCATAGCTTATATTACATTTCTTATAAGGGAGAAAGATGAAATTTTAAGAATATTGACGAATATACCGGGTGTTACATGTAAAGTACCAAAAGTACCTTGCATCATGAAAATAATTTTCGTCATTTTTACAAAAACCCTAAATGTCTAAAAACCTTACATTTTTGGTATAGGAATTGCTAGAGAACCTTACCTGTTTATATTCCTAAAATATCTAAGAATGGCCAAATGCCCAGGGATGTTCCATTTTAAAAATTGAGATTTGGCCTTTAAATATTGAGGATGTCGGCCATGCTATAAGAAATACCCTGCATAGGATCTAGTTATTTTTTTATAAGATGTTATTTTGTTTTCTTTAGTGTCTTAAAACACTTAGCTAAGGTTAATAATAACAAATGTATTTTCGTTTTTATCTAATTTTCTGATAACATTCCTAATTTATGGTAATTTATTTTAAAAATAATTACTTTCAAGCCCCGTTCACCAGAACTTGAAGTAACCAACCCACCGGGATTGGGGAAACCGGGAATGACCCCTTCAAATTGGTTTTACATTGTCGCTTTCGCGTGAATTTCTCGGACAGATTCCTGTGGACATTGCCCAATTCTAGAGTGATTCAATTGGTAGTTTATGGTTTTCTAATCATCGATGGAAGATCCGATTAACAAAGGGACGTAACTTAACGTAAATTTAAATCTAATGAAAGTACATGTAAGCGGATAAAGGAAGGAGATACCTGTAAAATGTTGTTTTTCTAAAATATGTTTGTATCTTTCTTAAAAAACACGTTACTAAAATTTTAAAACAAATTTCTTATATTACAGAGTCGGTAAGTCACTATAATAAATAAATTCTTATGTCAAATATTTCAGTTTAAAGCGATAAGTTACAATGACTTGACAAGGGACATCATATCAAACCTTAAGAACAGCCCTAGTAGGGACTGCTTTGGGATGAATGTGAGGATTCTTAAGACTCTTAAGGAAATCATAATCTATCCACTGACAAAGATTATTAATAAATGTATAGCAACGGGTGTCTTTCCAGACTGTTTGAAGCTGGCTCGTGTAGTACCAGTTTTTAAGAGTGGTGATAGTGATAATCCTGCCAATCATAGACCAATTTCTGTGGTGCCAATATTTAGCAAAGTTTTCGAGAGTGCTCTTGGAAAGCAAATGTGCAACTTCCTTGAGAGCGGAAATCTGTTTTACCAACGTCAATTTGCATATCGAAATAACATGTCAACAACAGAAGCAATTAATCATTTTACTGCCTATGTCCAGAAGTGTTTTGAGGAAAGGATGTACGTTCGTGCCTCCTTTTTTGATTTGACGAAGGCTTTTGACTGCGTATCTCATAAATTGCTGATTCAAAAACTATCTAAATATAAATTTTGTTCTAACAGTGTCAAACTTATTGAATCATATTTGTCGAACCGTTCTCAGTATGTTACCTTTAATGGCACAACATCCAGTGCAGTCCCTGTCAATTACGGTGTACCACAGGGCTCTGTTCTTGGCCCTGCTTTGTTTCTTTTATATATAAACGATATTAATGCTTGTACCTTTGATAAGAGTGTTGATATTATTTTGTACGCTGATGACACCACAGCGCTTGCTAAGTCAAATGATTTAGCTCAACTTGAGCAGCAAAGCAAAAATGCGCAATGTGACATCCAGAAGTGGTTTCTTTCAAATGGTCTAAGTATAAATGAAACAAAAACTCAGACATTGAACTTTTCTCTGAGACCAATGGAGACAATAGCCGGGTCTGTCAGGTTTCTGGGCATATATCTGGACTCTAGATTGACATGGGAAGGACACGCTGAACATCTTGCAAGTGTATTGAGTAGAAGCACTTTTATTATCCGCAACCTTAAAAACATCGTCACTGAGGAAGTATTGATGAAGGCTTACTATGGTCACTTTCAATCCCATCTTTCATATGCGATATTGTGTTGGGGACATTCGCCGCATTTGGCAAAGGTTTTTGCAGTTCAGAGGCGCTGCGTAAGAATAATGGCGGGTCTTAAATATAAAGACTGTTGTAAAAAAGCTTTATTTCTCTGGGTATTTTGACGTTGCCGTCAATTTATATACTGGCCTGTCTTGTGTATGTCAGAAATAACACTACAAAGTACTTGCATAATTCCGACTACCACAGTTACAATACTAGGACAAAAAATTGTTTTGCCTTGAACTATAGCAGAGTTGCTAGAGCTAGAGATGGTAGAAACCACTATGGTTTAAAAATGTTTAATGTCTTACCCGAGGTCATTAGGAACCTGAACCCAAGGTATTTTAAGCATAAATTAAAGAATTATCTAAAAGGGAAGGCATTCTATAGTAACGACGAATATTTTAAAAATAATTTTAACGACTTAAAATAGAAACTGGAATGTCAGAATTGTATCTGCTTGCTCTGGACTGCTTTGAACATATGTGTATTAGATATTATATATTTTATATTTTTTATATTTTTTAGCTTGTTATGTTATATTTGACTTAGTAAAAGTTTGTTTTCCGTATTTACGTTCTTTTTCAAGTTGTAGATGTCCCAAATATATTTTGTTTGTTGTTTTTTAAATATGACTTTAATAGTCTATTGATTTTACCAATACCAACTAATTTTAATTTGTTTTTTTCTACACGATTTCATTCCTAATCTGCTTTTTTCTTTTCTTTAAAATGATAACTTTAAGTTTTTTTTCTAAGGTTTTAGATAATTGTATGTTGGTTATAATATCTTTATAATGTCATTTAATGTCAAATATTTTGTATTGTTTTTTTTAGATTTATTGTGAAACTTGGCTTGTGAAAATACTTTATGTATGTACAATCATGTCAAATTTTAAAAATCTGCATTATAAAATTTGTTTATGATAATATATTATAGGACAAGCACGAAATGTTACTCATTTCCCACAAGTATGATTTTGCAGCACTAGCCGCAGGCAGAATAATTATTTCATAATAAATATTTTATTATTTTCTTTTTATTAAAGTAATCTTAAATTTTATTATATATGCAAGTACAGAATAGTTCTTCATAGTATATAGAAAGTTTAATTTTCTTAAAATGTTTATGAAACCTCTTTATTCTGGAGATAATATATACATATATACTTATCAGTGAGGCTGTATCAGCAACGGCAGGATTTAATATCCATGAGTTCCTGGTAAGGCAGAGCGAAACCGGTCTGGGGAGAGAGTCGTGGGTGGATGGCATAGAGCATGCGAGACGTTTTCTTTTGACGGTCTTTAAAGGGAGTAAAATACTTTGTATAATACACCAATTGCCACAGTGGGGAATTTTTTTTTCCTTGTGCTTTTAACATACATAGCCACGCCCACTACAATTGATGCTCGTATTTACTGAATGCGATTTCAGTAGGGCATCAACGGCAGGATTTAATATCCTACCGCTGGACAATGAAACTTGTCTAATAAGTGGACGCTGGTTTTCTATGCTATTCACCACGACTCGATACAGCCTCACTGATGAGTTCCTGTAAGGCAGGCGAAACCGGTCTGGGGAGAGAGTCGTGGGTGGACAGCATAGAAAAGCAGGATGTTTTTTTAACTGTCTTTAAAGGGAGTAGAATACTTTGGTTTAATACACCAAGACAGTAGAATTTTTTTGTCCTTTAGGTGTGCTTTTAACATATATATATATATATATATATATATATATATATATATATATATATATATATATATATATATATATATATATATATATATGTATATGTATATATATATATACATCTGTGTGGTATTCTGCCATTCCTAGATAGGTAGTAGTTATCTTAAAAAATAACGTCCGTGGTGGCAACAAACCAAGCGCTGTCTTTAAAGGTGCTGTGAAAATCAAAAACTGCATATTTCAGTGCTTGGATAACGTTGACGAAAAAGCGATAAAAGATGGGTTAAACATCCAATAAACCCAGCATTGCGTATACGAACAGGGGTATAAGTGTGCATATTTATGGTGCTGCTTTTTGTCCCTAATAGTTATTGACTTTCATTAAAAATGCCTTATTCTTTTTTTTAAGAAATCAAGCTTAATCATTGCTTTACATAATTTACTTACGAAACTAGAAACCACCATTACTCACGTGTCTTGACTAGACTTAGAACACAGGTGTATTTTATAGATAACAATTTAACAGACAGGGATCTCCTAGAACTAAATAAATTTTAATTTACGTAAATTATTACTACGTAATGCATCCCGACGCGACGCCGACGTCCAGATGTAGCCGGTATAATTTATATCTAACCTCTTTGTAAAATTTAAAAACACATTTGTTTTGTGCAAGACTTAAAGAGACATCTGTGTCATTTATCCTTAAACTATAGCTACTGTTAGCATATTTTAAATACAGGGTTTCCCATAATAGGATATCCATTTTAATATTTAAATTAGTTTTTTTAGTTTACCAAACAAACTTTAATACACTTAATTACAGCTATTTCTTTTAGATTTTAAATAACTTTATAAATACTTTTGGCTGATTTAATTATAACTTTTAAAAATCACGTCTCTTTAGTGACCTTTATCAATTTTAACACATTTTTCAATAGAGATATATTGGAATTCATATAAGGTCTAGCAGTAATAAATTTAGCAGTATTTTGACTTTGCCATGCTCAGTTAAATAAATGATAAAACTACAGTATGTTGTAAATATTTGATAAAAAAAAACAGTAAAATATTATTTAATAAAACAATTGTTTGTTTAAATGTTAAAATCAGAGATAATAAAATGCACAGGCTGTTCTATTTTAGTTTTAACGGCGAGATATCTCAGTAATTATTAAGGATAGAAATTGAGGTAACTATCGCAAAAAAGTAGCTTAGGTTCACTTGAAAACCGCAAGATTCTAATAGTAGGGGAGGTAGCGCTATGTTTTTTATACCAATTTTATACCGAATGAATTTTATTTGAAGCAGTAAAATAGTGTTAGATAGTCAGCAAAATGAGCGTCAGTCAGTGCTCCTGCAGTGGAGTCAACGGTTGCAGCATATGAAAGTCGGTAAAAAAATGACAGAAAGTAATTTTATACCTTGTAGAGATTTGTGAGACAGTTTTATAATAAGGTTTATATATGCTAAAAATGATATGGTATATCTATTTCTAAACCCAAAAAGTCATAAAAGGTATTTTAAAATTCTTGACTTTGACAAATAAGCAACTGTGACCTGTGGCAGCCAGGTTTTTTCAGGTTGAAACTATCCTTATAGTATGTTGCAGTTTTTAATCAATCATTGCATCAGAACCGCAGAAAATAAATCCAGTAACCCCTATATCACCGAATTCCTCGTGATAATCTCTATCCATTGATATAAAAATATACGGGATATTCCATTTAAAAAATACGTAACTGGTGCTGTAACTCTTATGTTTTGTTTCAAATGTTTTTCTAATTAGAATATTAAATTCTGGGGAAAAAAACACAAAGTGGCTATAGTCGTTTTTAAAAAAGTTTAAAATAGGGCCCGTTTACTTTAAAATTGTGGCTATCGGTGTCTAATTTAACCGCCAATTGTCACTTTACGTATAGAAAATTAAAAAAAATCCTAAAAATTTCGTTAAATCGTTTAATTATTTTTTAAAACCTATTTTACAGTTTTTTTCTACAATGCACGAAATTAAGCCATAAACACTTCTAAAAAGAATACAAATTTTGGTGCAGCATATTTATGGCGCTGACTGACGGTCTTTCCCCCATTAAAAATCCAGCTGACGGTTTTAAATTATTTTGGCAATATAAATAATCAACTGTATAAATTTCAGGATGTATAAAATGAGTTTGCAAATTTAAACTTGTCTCAAGCAATCACACGTTTGAAAATATTAAGAAAATTGTTAAGGGCAACAACAAATTTCCGTCGAGACTGACCATTACTATTTGACGTTAAGGAAAATCCAAAATAAATATAAATTATATGTTTGAACTTCTTTAGGGACATATAGAAAAATATTGTACCTTACATCTGCGCTGGTTCTTTCCCGCACTTAAAGCTTATTCTAACTCTGCTGCGTCGTTCTTTCTAACTGCTTTTGCATGCGGGAAAGTATCACTTTGCGCACTTAATAGAAAAGTTAGTGTATCTCCTATAAAGTGCTGAAAGTTGACGGAAGGACGCAAAGCGCAATTTGGTCAAGCACGGCGGAAAAGGCACTTTCGGGACGTTTTAGGAACGCTATTTCATTAACGAGCGCGCGATCCCTTTATCTCAAGCCAAAAAATTGTTTTGATTCCTAATATATATTAAATGCAAAAAAAAATCCTGAAAATATACTTAGAAATAAATATTAGTTTTTATGGTAAATGTAGACTTTGTGGCACTTTTCAGGTCGATAGCGAATTGCAGGGAGTCTTTTGCTTTGCAAACATTTGGGTCTGTAAAATGTGTTTCTTTCTCACCTCTTGAGTTGGTTTGGCTCGAAGCAAAATTTTCTTTGGGACATGGTGAAAAACGTGTCTTAAAAGGCTCCTTCATTGCAACCTCACTAATATTTACAACAGTGAGATCATCATCCGCAGGCGAGTAGAAAAATAACCATATTTTCTCGAACTAGTGCGGAAAAATTCCAAAACACAATCATGTTCCTTGTCGCGAAAAGAGTCATCAAATACTCATTCTCATTCAAGAGCGGCCAAGTTTTACAGAGCAAAGACACCTTCAATCTTGTGGGCGTCACATTTGAAAGTAACCTTAACTGGCATAAACACATTGTAATCTATAGCCACGGCAGCTTCAAAAAAGCTTGGATTTCTCTCTCGAGCCAAAAAGTATTTTTCCCCTTCTAATTTATACACTTTGTATGTGTCCCAAATCCGACCTCCCTGGAATATTGTTCTCATATCTGGGGCATGGGCGTCCCCCACAACCCTAAGCATTCTTGCACTTCTATTCAAAGAAGAGCTATTCGTCTCATTACACGATCCTTCACTTACAGAAAGGCTTTCCTCTTGCACATCGTCGGGCTGTGAGGATTATCGCTTTTTATAGGTACTTTTATGGCTTGCCCTGAAAATTGTCCAGTATAGTTCCTCCACTTACGGTTCCCAACAGAGAAACTCGTGGTACCGCGCGTGCATCCTTATACGGTCCAACTGACAGGCCCCGAACTTCCCACTTTGTTCGTTCTTTTATTCTAGAGTTTCTAGGTTGTGGAACCTGCTGCCCGCGGAGGTCTTTTCTTCTCCCCCAAATCTTCAAGTATTTAAGTCTCGTGTCAACAAACTCCTCTTACCTCGCTAAGACACCCACTGTTCGTTAGTATTTAGGCTTTTAGTCTTCGTGGTTTGCTTTGACCGTTTGATTCCCTCATCATTTTTTACAAGAAAGGTATACCTTATTTGAATCAATATTTTCGACCGTTTGTCATTAAATCGCATTTTTAATTCAGACATACCAGCACTTGGTATGTAATAAAAAAATTATGTTTTTAAATTAAATTAATAAATTGTGGTAAAAGTAATAAAAATGGTGTTTATAGTACATAAAAAACTATTTTTTGTAATTATAGCACATTTTAATAATTTTCTCAAAATATGGATATTTTTTTACATGCAAAATGCTGGTATGTCTAAATTTAAAATGCGATTTTATTAAAAAGAAATTGATTCAAATAAAGTATATCTTTTTTGTATCAAAAATGATGAAGTAATCAAACGGTCAATGCAAAAATGTGAAATTTGTCCCCTGTGTTCAAAATAAATACATTATATGAAAAAAAATCTCACCCTGTATAATCTCGATTTACTGAACAGCCGTTTCCTATAAAAAAATCATTAGTTTAAGGTTATTTAGTAGCCCAAATAATCTTGGTACTGTGGCAACAGTTTAAAAGATATAATTTAAATCATCATTTTTTATTCTAACTTTGAAGGCCAATATCTTCCTACCGAAGCGCGATAGAACTTTTTTTTTTAAATAGAGTTCTAACATTATTTTTGGCTTACTCTATAACCCCTATAATTTGTTGCCTTACCTTTCTGGACACTCTGTATAAATGTACGTATGAGATAGGTCTATACGAGGGTGGTGTAATAAGTATTGGAGACACGTTCTATCTTTTTAGGTTATACTCCAAATATGAGTCATATCGACTTTTTGCTTAAGCAATTAATTATTTATTTTAATATTCAAAAAAAAGCTCTAAAACTAAAACTTTTTAATGTGGTCAGTGGAAAACCACTGACATTTAATAAATAGGATATTTTTTTGTATTATTTTTTAAAACTGTAAATTTATTTTATTATTAAAAACCTATTTAAATTGTGCTTTATAAGGCATATCAAGTTGGTGATCCCACATATATGTCTAAACAGCAGTTGGTATGCGACACAGATATGCACGAGAGTTCGTCTGTGCTCTGAATAAAATAAGACGGTAACAATTTTTATAATTTGTTTTTAACCCGGTGACCTAATTTTATTTAAACTCTGGAAAAAGCCTTTTAAAGCCTGATTTCCCATTCTCGGGTTAGTTAAATTCCGAAAACTCAATGAACCTTCAAGCTAAATAAAAATTAACATAGACCTAATTCGGGGTTTTTCTTTGTATTTTTAAATCTGCTTTGTGTTGATAATGTATGAAAAGTGGGAAAAAATTACGAATATTTTAGGTTTCTAATTTTTAGTATACGTGAAAGTAGAATAAATACACTTTATGTTTTTTCTCTTTCGGGTCTTCCCACCTTTAGTCTGCTCCCCTAGGTGGTGCGCTGCCAGCCTAGAGGCTTATTGTGCCTTGACCACTATTCCTTTCCATTCACACGCCATTCATTCCATAACTTGAATGGTTGCTGCTCGGTCCGTCCGCTGACCCCTCGAGCAGAACAC
>JACEGR010012908.1:0-10437 GCA_014170235.1 Listronotus bonariensis | reverse complement strand
GGATCGCTGTGGTGAGAGGCTAACGCGTTAGCCTTTACACCACTGCTCGCCACATAATTTTTTTAGTATCTTATTTTTATTTATTCATCTTTAACATTTTTTCCACCTCATTTTTACATTTTTGTGTTTAAATATATTTAAAAACCTTTGACACAATAATTCGTGTATTAAATTACGTAAAAATGTTATAAAACATAAATGAAAAATATGATTTTGAAAATATAGTTTGTTTATTTTATATGAAATTTAAGATGTGGGATTCCTATTCAATTCTAAAAACATTTTTAAGGTACTGTTTTCTATTTTCTTTAATAAATCACTTGCATTTGGTCATTTTAGTTTTAAGACCATTTAAAAAAAGTGTAATTTTTTAATTATCTTAAATATTTAATCTTTATTTGTTTTTTTTTGTGACGCTTAAAAGATAATAGATGAAAAAGTACGACACTTTTATAGAAGACGTTTTTTATTCTGTCCTTCCTAGTTTTTTTCTAGATTTTCAGCCACACTACAAGTCCTATGAAAAAAAAGTTAAATGGCAAGGTTGTAGTCAATTAAAATTTCTACAACATTTGTATTAACGATTTTCTTACATAGCCTCAAAATGTATGTAAGAAATTCAAATAACCAAATGTTTGCTTTTTATTTTTTATCTATTACTAAAAATAACATGTCCCAAATACACTGCAATTTTTTTTGTTTAAAATATTTAGTTGTTTACATTATTTTAACTTTACATCGAAAAAGTACCCTTATTTTTAATTGAAAATTTACGTGTCCTAATACTTTTTGTTCGTAAAAAACCTTTACTTTTTAATAGTGTAAAAAATAATACATAACAATGGCAAATCTGCTCACAAAATGCAAAAAACTTTGCAATTTCTTTTAAACATTTTTAGACTAAGGTCGATAATTTTTGAACCAAAAAATACAGTAGGATAAAACCCCTAGCATATCTTCAATACATTTTTAATGTGAAAAAAGTGTATATAGGTGTGGACAATCTTTATTCGCCCTTTGCATTTGCCCAAGTGAAATAGAGAGCAGAAACAGTATTACATAAGTTCGACTGAATCAGACGATGCGATGAGAATGCGATAAGAATGCGATGTTGTCTAATGCACAAATTTTTCCCCGTTCTCTTTGCATACTCCCCTATCAGCACACCGGCGCATTATGGGATAAAAATTAAATTTTTTGGTCAAAATTCTGAAACTTACCAATCTAATTTAAAATGGGGTGCTCTTTACTGAAAAAAATAAAAAAAATATAATACTATATTACAGATGGTTTTTGGGGAACGAAAACTTATTGCATATAATTATAAATTTACACCCCCTTAACATCATTATTATTTATTGTACAAAATAAACTAAAATATCAGCATGTTTGGTTAATTCGGTAGTTTTCTAATTAGTAATCGGATGATTATTATCTCATATGATATACAGGGTTCAACAATAAGTATGATTTTTTAATGGGACACTGAATATTATATCATCACCAAAAAGATCTTTTAAAAAGCTTTTAAAAAATACCACATTTGATATGTCTATCTCAATTAGTTTCGAAAATATAACCATCCGGATCTGTAAAATAATTTTTAATTATCCTTAGAAGCGTAATAAAGTTACATCTTCCCAACTTTCTTTATTTTTTACCGTATAAAATAAATAAAAACGTCGTTTTGTTGTGTAGATTCTGTATGATCCGTACGTTTCATCAGAATGCTTTTATCTTTTAAGATATACAGTGTAGGAAAAAAAATATTAATTTTTAAATAGAAAACCTTGTTAATTATAAAAAAACTTTTATCTGTTCTTCCAATCAGAAGTAGCAAAAGTATAGTATAGTATAGTTTAGTAGTTAGTATAAAAACTGATAAAGAAAATGGTAAAAAAAATCTTTGACAATAGTAGCGAGGCTTCGCGAGACTGCATCGGAAACACAACAATATCTTTTATTATTTTAATTTTTTTACTTTTTTTTAATATACTAGGCTAATAATAAACTTAGTAAATTAAATGTTGTATCATTATGTTTACATGGGTAAGAATAATATTGTGACAACGTATTTTCTTTAGCCAAATACGTCGCCTGGGGTGCGTAACTCGAATGAGGTATTGGGCACTTTAAACTCACTTTAAAAATAAATAAAAAAATATTATATTTTGCACTAAATAAAATTACAATTTTACCAGTATAATATTGTCAACATCCCCCTTTCTTCCCTTAAACTCTTTGGACAATGGGAACACCCAGTATTTTTCCGAAGTCAGGATTCTACTGCCCCTGTCTTAAAATTTTGTACTCTTTAAATATTAAATTTTTCAGTGTTTGTTTTGCGTTTCTAGACGACTCAGCTTGTTTAATGTTTTTTATTTTATTATTATAAGAGTAACCTAGATAATTGTTTGATTTATACTTTTTAAACCTTGACACCTCACGTATTGTTTTATGTACCAAATTTCCCAATGTTAAGTAACCCAATTAAAATTAAAATTTTCCAAAAATGTATATTTTTAAAATTCCCAAAATGTATATTTTTAAAATTCCCAAAATGTATACTTTTTTATACTAGGTGTTTACATATGCCCCTTCCCTGAAAGCGGTGGACCCCAACGCTCTAAAAGCCTATCTAAAGATTTCCCCCTGGACAATTTTGGTCACCTATGTAGATATAATAAATATTATTTAAATTAATTTACAAATGTAACAAAGCACAAATACATTTCCGCTGCGTCGACATGTCATCAACTTGACCGTGGCCGATGTCACTGGGTTGATTCAGCATTTTTAACAGTACATGTGAACGAACCATCCAGGGTTTGGTTGACGACCTCCAAAGTGTACTCGGTGTTAAGGTCAAATGGTTCGGTGGTGCCTGGGTCCTCTGTGGTGTTGGATTTTTCCATTCTGTTTTTGTCCCGTAAGTACGAAAATATTTTAAATATTATGTAGATTAGTATTAATATGAATGTGCCACATGTCGTTGCAAATACTGCCGTGTGCTCCTTTGTTGCCTGCATGTCTTGCGCTGCTACCGGGTGTCCTAAAGAAATGACTGGTAGGTACTGTCTGTGAAAAACCAGGTAAATAAGGGCGGCTGTCAAGAGGATATTCCAAACTAGCATAATGCTGTGATTTTCGGTGTGCCATGTATACGTGTTTACGTCTTGATTGGTTTCTTTAATTTCTTTGGCTATATTTTTTATTAGGTTTCTGCTGGATGTTAGATTAAGATGCGGTATGCTGAGGGACCAATTGCTATTGAGGCATTCCTGGATGTTGTTAAACTTGGGTGGCGGTGGTGCTGATACGGGGTTCAGTACAAATGATCTTAGCGTAGTCCATCCTGCTGGAATTACATGATTTATTTTTAAATCTTCACCTCCGTCCTTGCATGGGTATCTTTCAGGTATTAAAATTTCTTTGTTTACTTGTAGGCTGCATTGGCATGGAATGACAAGTTTGGCTGCCCCTGGGGCTCAATTCTGCTAAATTAAACTCATTCGTTCGCTGAACGTATTCGTTCCGGGAGCGTATAACCTTCATCTGTTTTTTTTAAGGAACGAATAACCTTCACTTGTTTTTTAAAACAGGCGGTCATAAAACAGAAATCTGTATTACCATCTGACATCTGACAAAATTCAAAGTCATAACATAACCTAAAATTCCTTTAATGTGAAATTAAAGTTGAAAAAATCAGTTAACTAAGCTATTAAAAACAAAGTATACACTTTAATTGAAATACAAGAAGCAAATAAATAATTAACATTTTCCTCCGCAGCCAGAATAATCATTTGTAAGCAAAATAGTTTCTAAATCACATAACCTATAACCAAAAAGGTGCGTGAAGCGATCTCCTGCAGCTCCGTCGGCGCAAAAGCGCAAAAGTGCGTGAAAGCGTTAGCCTGAAGCTCATTTGGAGTAAAATGAATAATGAATATATCAGTTGTCAAAATATAGATTGAAAAGAAAAACTATGAAAAATTACTTATTACTTTGGAAAAGTAACTAACAAGTTATTGCATATAACTTTTATACCATCTTCCATTTATACTTTCTAAAAGAAAGCCTTTATTGAGTGTTAGGTACTTGTACCGAATGTTAGATTAGGACAAAGACTGGAAATGGAGATTAGCAAACTACATTAAAATATCACTTAAGGTAAGTAAACTAAAGTAAACTCATATTTAGAAAAAAACATTTATGGTAAATTTCTTTTTAGTTTAAAAAGGTAATATTTTTGAAAATATTTGTCTTATTTATGCAAATTGGGTAATTGTCTCGAAAGTTGGAGCAACCCCCATTTTGACCAAATTTGATATACAGGGGCACAGAACTAATAAAAAAGAACTGGTTATTATTTTTTTTGCTGCCTAATTAAATAGTATGTTCTAATTTACTGTTATATTAAGAATTTTGTGCAAAAAAACGGGGAATATAGTAAGAATAGGAATGTTTTTGATATTGGGCAAAATCATAGTTGCTCCCTTTCAAGAGAATTACTATAAATTGTCAGTACATATCGGTAATTATTATAAGTTGAAATAAATAGGTACCCAAAGATAGCAAAACACATTTGTTACTTGCATGAATTTAAACAAAGAGTACCTAAATTATCAAAACCTTTTATTGCTAGTTGTTTTCTTTTTCATTTAATAATAATAATTTTATTTGTAGGACTCTAGAACACTACGAATATCCCTTAGGACCATGCCAGAAGACAAAATTGCATAATAGTTCAAGAATCATATCAAATGATCGATAATCAAAATAATAATGCCCAACATGACTAACACATAAATTACCAAGCTTCTGTAATTTGTAAAAATAATAAAAACAATCAATAATATTTTGTTGCCTTTATTTTAATTCTTAGGTTTACAATAAAAAAAGTACATTAGAGTAAATAAACGTTGTTTTTATAAACACTAAGTTTTTGTCCTGGAATATTTTTGCAGATAAACTCTTGAAAATACTCCCAGTTTATATAAAATATATTTCCTAAATAATACACCAGCTTGAAAAACCAATTAAATCCAGACACTTTCTAGTGTTTTCCATATAGTACAAATAATTTTACAATCTGGCAGTGACCTAAAAATAAAAAAATACAAATTTCAGGTTTAAATAAGCAAATGTAGGTTTTTCTATAAACATTAATACGAGTTTAATGAGGATTATTTTAACTTTTAGCATTAGCAGGGTTAACTTAGGACATTGTAGAGTATATAAATTATAAAAGAAAGGTTAAAAGCCATTAAGTAAAGAGAATATTGCTCCTATGAAAAGATCATTGGTTTAGGTTAGGTTTACCCAGACAGCACACAATATCCATTAGATATTTATTAGATGAGTCTTATATCCACTGAACGTCCATGACCATCATATAGATCCATTAGATGTACAAATGAATATCTTTGAAAGATATTTAATAAATACAATTTTAGTTTGAAATGTCATTAGATATTACAAAAAACAACAGACAAAATATTTTTAAAACTTTTTAAAGATAGGAATCAAAATATGGATTATGGATTATGGATATTCTATAGATATCCCTGGATATCCAGTAATCGAAAAAACGTCCCAGACAGCACACAATATCCATTAGATATTTATTAGATAGTCTTATATCCACTGAACGTCCATGACCATCATATAGATCCATTAGATGTACAATGAATATCTTTGAAAGATATTTAATAAATACAATTTTAGTTTGAAATGTCATTAGATATTACAAAAAACAACAGACAAAATATTTTTAAAACTTTTTTAAAGATAGGAATCAAAATATGGATTATGGATTATGGATATTCTATAGATATCCCTGGATATCCAGTAATCGAAAAACGTGGGAAAATATAAGGATATCCGGTAGATATCCAGTGTATATCCGTAGGGATAAAATGAAGTCTGCTTATCATCGACAAAAATCGGAGTAAAAAAGTGTTTACAAAAGTTTACTGTTTATTTTTATTAAAAATTTGCAATAAGAAAATTAAATAATGTTTTGTCAAATGTTTTTTTTTATAAAATTTATTATATATAACATTAAAACGTTTTAACCACCTTGTACTCACTATCGTTCAAAGCTTGTTTCCTCTTTTATACTTTAGATTTATTTTTAATAATTTCAAGCAGTGAAATAATTATTTTGTCACATCAATTTTAAATCTACCGCCACCTTTTCTGAAAACTGACAAGAACGCCTCCAGCGCACCGGAACTATGACCGGGTCCTCGACATGATTCAAGTCACGAAATACGACTAATACGCTGTCTTTTTCTCATAGTCAATAGGAGCAATTTAAAGGTGTTTGAGCGGCGTCTGATTTACATTCGAATGCAGAGCATACGTAGAAATCACGTGACCACGGCAGACAACGAGTTCCCGGCAGCGAGCGGGCAGAGTAGAAAGTCGAAACAGACGCCATCCGCCATTTTAATGATTCGTTTACGCCAGCTTATGAATTAAAACAATAGTTTTTACCATTACCAAAGTGTTTCGTGTTGTTTTTGTGTAAAAGTTGATTATTGGGACGGTAAGTTGCATGTAAAGCCTTTAGAATTAAAGATTGTGCAGCAATACTTTATTATTTTCTGTGTTTTTCATACATAACCTGTTGATAACCGGCTTTTATGACCGGCTTGATTCCTGATAGGAGGTTATATGGTGACTAAGTATACCATATTTTAGAAAATACTAATTATAGTGAAAAATGTAATTTTGATTATTTAGTAGTAAATTAAAAGGCCAGTGTGTATTTCTATTGCCGGACACTTGCGCTAATATTCATTCTATTCGCCAAAACACATATTGACAAGAATATTTTAAGAAGAGTATTATCCAATTTTGTTGCTACAAAGTATAATTGGGAAGGGAAAAAAGGAAAGAGGATGATATCTTCATTAATAATTTTTTGCAGAAGGAGCTGCCTTAAGCCCAAATGGAAGATGTGGTACAGAGCAAGATATTATCAACTCAATTAAGAACTGGTTGCGACATGCAACCGCAAGACTCGAAAACAATCAGTAAGTGCTTTTTTAAAAATTAAGGCATTAAATAAATTGAAAAATTATAACTACAGTGTTTTGCAAAAGTTAGTAAACAACTTTGTTTTAAATTTTCCTTTTAAACCATTCTGTTTATTAATTTAAAAAAAATTATTATTAACTAGTTGTTGCCTACGGCCTTGCCCGGGTGCTCATAGGAAATTAACAATGAGTTTACCATAAATGACACTTACAGTGTGTCCCAGGATAGGTGTTACACGAGGACAAATAAACTGGTTGCATGTTCCAAAACTGATAAATATAAAATTTTACTTTGGTTTTAATATACAGGGCGAGTTATAACTATAAATATGAAAAATTACTGAGAGTAAAGTACCTTTATTTTTAAAATAGGACACAATTTTATAAGTAAATGTAGAAAATTTATTTTATTTAGGTTAAAGAATTGAATTTTAAAAAATATTTTTGTCAATTTTTTGCATTATGCATTAATAGTTTTTAAAATACTTGGCTTAAGGCATCGACTTTAAAAAAAATACTTAAAATTAAATTTTGTTTTAAATTTTGCTCCCTCTTTCCGTGTTGTAATGCATAATGTAAAAAATTGACAAACACATTTTTTTACTTTCATGCTTTAACTTTAAATTTTGACAAAAATTTAATTCTTTACCACATTTACTTATACAATTTTGTTCTATTTTTAAAAATAATAATAGGTTGTTTCTGGGTATTTTTCATATCTTTAGTTATTGCTGGCCCTGTATAATATCATAGAGTAAGGAATTATAAGAGTTATCATGGAATAGCCGATTTAAGGACAGGTCATGCAGAAAACTCCCAATATAATTTTATTAGTTTCTCGTTGAAATACCGCCATTTAGTCATTTCAGTAAGCTTACGTGTCTTCCCACCGCTGATGTTACACGAGGCGAGGCTTCGACCGACGCATTTAAAGTGTAAACTGGAAAAATGACAAGCCTGCGGCCAAGCCTGCCGCAAAAGCGGTACGAAAATTTTAGCATGCCATGGTTTCTCTTATCCGTAGGTATGTTACTTTATGATAATACCAATTGGGGTAAAATTTTGTATTTATTAGTTTTGGACCATGCGACCAGTTTTCCCAAAATGTCTTTTTAATTTTTGGTCCATTTGTCCTCTTGTAACACCTATCCTGGGCGTAGTGTGCCTTGGAGAAGCCCCGAAACACAAATGAGTTGGGGGCCCAAAAAAATAATAATAAGAAAAAAGAATTCCCCATCACTTTCCAAAGAATATTGTTTTTCTTATTTTAGCATTGCATTTTGTCGTTGCTATCAAACATTTTTGAAGACTAAAAAGAGCCCCACCTTCCTAATTTATTCGACAGTTTTACACTTTTCCAGCACCTAATTATTTTTAAGTTAGTATTTTTTTGGTAATAAATTTAAAACTAACATATCTCTGGTTTTTCTATAGTTTTCTTTTTTCTTTTCAGAAAGAAAAAAATCAAGAACAAGACAAACACCTGAACTGAATAATATTTGAATAAAATTTAGTGTGTTTTTTTAAATACCAATATACTGTTTAAACTTTACAGAGGTTTTTTTTTCAAATAAGCCCATATACTGTTAGGGATTTTGTTAACAATTTTGTATCAGTTATCCCTGATTATGAACTTATCGTATTAGATATGAGTAATAAGGTAAACGTTCATTTTTTGTTTAACCCTAATAAACAGGTAAATATGCTGTGTGGTGCATCGTCGAGCGGGATCTAGAGGAAATCACATGTAATTTTTAATGGGGTCAATTATTGACTTTCCTAATTATTTTGAAGAAAATTTTTATTAAAGAGCATGTAAATGTATGTACATGGTAGAAAATTTTAGATTTTCCGGTTAACTTGTTTGCGAAATCGCCTATATAACAATTTTTCAAAATATTAGCATCTAACTCGCAAACAGGTAAACCGAAAAATCTAACAGCCAGATTCTGTAGGCTAAACCTTGCTTAAATCCTTATTAGTGTGTTTTATATGAGTGCTTTAAAAGGACTTACTACATAGTAGTACCCTTAAACCACTGTAAGTTTTAAGTTGCAAGGCAGTACATATGCCTAAACTCACTAAGATTTTAAGCAGGTTTAGCTTACTAGAATCTGGCTGTGAAGTTTTTACCATGCTGACGTGAGTTTGCATGCTCTTTAACAGAAT
Organism: Listronotus bonariensis; assembly: GCA_014170235.1. NCBI lineage: Eukaryota > Metazoa > Arthropoda > Insecta > Coleoptera > Curculionidae > Listronotus > Listronotus bonariensis. The sequence continues at coordinate 1,222 of JACEGR010012908.1, read as the reverse complement.
TTTTCTTCAAAATAATTAGGAAAAGTCAATAATTGACACAATTAAAAATTGCATGCGATTTCCAATATCCTCCCGACAATGCACCACACGGTCCCTATATCCCTTTTAAAATAAAATATCTAATAGATATAGTATATATATATATATATATATATATATATATCATATATATATATATATATATATATATATATATATATATATATATCATACATAAAGAGATACCCTACTGTAGATCTTTTAGATATCTGATTGGATATTCTTGGGATGTGTGAAAGGGATATCTAAGCACATCCAATGGATTTACCGGATATCCATGAAAGATATCTTTTGTACAAGCTAATGGATATGGGTGTGCTGTCTGCGGTACGTTGCGTAAGGGTTTTCGAGCTGTGAACTGGTAAAAGGAAGAAGAAGGGACACATGAATACAAAAGTAAAAGTGAATATCTTTTTTAAAGAAACTAGGACGGTATCTCATGGAAAATTTGAAATAATCTTATGAAAATATTAGTATACTTTTAATGCAAATTTTACTCACAGTTGCTTTTGTTCTTCCATTTAAAACAGCAATGAAATATAATACCTTTCCATATTCAAGGTGCAGTCATTTTAAAATAAACTAATAGGCAAGTTATTAATCAGTGTTTAGGCAAAATTTTGTGGGGTATTTTTTGTAGGACCTTCTTTGTCTGTTATCTAAACATGGTCTTAAGTTTTGATGCATTCTCATGGGTTTCCTGGGTTAGTTGCCTATACACATGGTCTTAAGTTTTGATGCATTTCATGGATTTCCTGGGTTAGTTGCCTTGTCATTAAATGACTATATGTTTCTTGCAATCTCTGTTAGAAGCTAAAAATATCAAAATTTTTAAAGGGAAACAAATATAAATATATGACATTTAAACTCACCTTTTTTCTACCTTGATGATGCCTCATATTTGACAAAGAAAACTATCACTAGGTAATAAACCAAAGCATTTCAATACGTTGTTTGCCAGTAGAAAACATCATTTTCAACAAATTTAATATTTTCATAAAAGCGGTAATAAAATTTTCTAACCTATATCTTTGGTGTATTTGTGCGGGTTAGCTACCTACTGACTGATAGCCTGGTTTGCCACTTGCTGAGATGCTCTTTTGGATTCTTTTAAAACAGAGTTTAGCTAACTAGTAATAAAGGCTCAGAGGATGGGTATCAAACCTTACTATTGGTGAGTTTA